>CM069916.1:101469419-101496419 GCA_036172215.1 Camellia granthamiana | reverse complement strand
CAGCTGCTAGGGAGAACCTGAGGGAACAGTTTTGCCAGCTTAAACAGCAGGGTTTGTCAGTGGCCGAGTTTGAGGCCACTTTTACTAGTCTGTCTAGGTTTGCACCTGAACTTGTGGCGTCCGAGGAATGCCATTGCTTCGAGTTTGAGCAGAAGTTGAGGCGTGGGCTCAAGTTGAGGGTTGGAGGGTCTTTTATCCGGGAGTACAGACGTTTGGTGGATGCTGCAGCTCATATGGAGATTATGATGCAGGAGGAGGAGGAGGGGCAGAGAGGTTCCAAGAGGAGCCAAGATGGTCAGGGTAACGGCAAGAGACAGAGGGGTTCTAACCCTCAGCAGTCACAGGGTGGTTTGGCTAGATCGACCTTTCTAGTGCCGAGTACAAGATCTGGGAGAGGTAGTCAGGGAGGCTTGATTGGTTTTGCATGTGGCCAACTGGGTCACAAGTCTTCAGTTTGCCCACAGAAGTGAGGGGGTCAGCGAGCTGCTTCTTCTTCAGCTAGACCTCAAGGCCAGAGTCAGGGCAGGGGCCAACCTTTGTCTTGCTATCAGTGTGGTCAACCTGGGCACCTGAAGAGGTTTTGCCCGCAGTTGAGTGCCACTTCGGGAGCGTTTGGTTCTAGACAGACGCAGAGTTATCAGCCAACTCAGTCTGTGCAGGCCTCTACGGTCAATCCGGGAGCTTCGTCATCCCAGCCTGTGCAGCGGTCTTTTGCTCCTAGAGGTGAGCAGGTGGATCAAGGGCCTATAGGGCGCGTGTTTGCTGTTACCACGCAGGACCTAGTACCGACTCCATCAGTTGTGAGAGGTACCTTTCTGTTTTGCAACTCAGTTGCTAGTGTGTTGATTGATATGGGTGCTGTCACGACCCCAAACCGCCCCTAGTAGTTTGGTGCCGAGATGGCCAGTAAATCCGAGATTCACCAAAGGCCTCTTACAAAAGTTCACACACAACAGAGTATAACATATGGGGCTTACAAGTGCGGAAGCAATAAATCAAATATAAATGGTCCATAAGAGCAGTGCATAGATCAAATGTGATGACATACAGAACATGACTGCACTTCGGCAGCTAACAAAACAAAAGTCAAGTTACATCCTGATCAAAAGGCTTCTCAGCCGACATATACAAAATACAACGATTACAAGCAAAGAAGCATAATTTTCAAGATCTGCCGACGTAAATACACAATGCCGAGGTAATCACAAGACAAGGCCGATATGTGCAAAAATCCCAAAACAAGCTTTACAAGTACTTCTAGGCGTCGTCGCCGCCCTGCTTATCACCTACATATATATAGAGAGGGGTGAGCTTGGGAACTCAGTGAATGGTACTAGAAATAAAGGTTTGCATGAATAATAGCCGAAGTCTTTCAAAACAAAGCATACCAAACCATTCAAGTGTTAGCCGAGGTTCCATCCGAAGCAAAACATAGCAAGTTATATCAAATCAAGAGATGAACCGTATTCATCTGGCAAGTCTTACAAGTCAAAGCATTTCCGAGATCATACAAGTAGTAGCCGAGGTCCTCCTCCAGGCAATTCATAACAAGCTGTATCAAGTCAAGGGGGTGAACCATATTCATCAAGCACAATCTTACCAAACCTGTTGCTTATGTGACTTAGGCCCGTAGCCCTTTTTCACTATCTCATGTCACTTAGGCCCGTAGCCCCTTTTGACCATCTTATGTGACTCAGGCCCGCAGCCCTTTTTCACCAAGCGGTGCTGCGAAAGTTTAAAGTCCTCTAGCACAAGGGACTGGTGTTACTTAGGCCCGTAGCCCGCTTTAACACTTATCTTTTCAAGAAAGGACCGTATCCTTTTTAACAAGATGGTACTGCGAAAGTTTAGAGTCCTCCAGTACAAGGGACTTCCAAGAATACCGTCAAACAAGTTCATATTCATCACATCAAAATAGGCTAATCATTCATGCTTAGCAAATACTTTTATCAAGCGAAACAAGCAAGATTTATCAAAAGCTTTATAACATAGCTTTATTAGAAGCACCACTCACCTCGGTCTTCAGGTGTAGGCTCAAGGCAAAGATCAAAGTCCTACAATCACATGGCAAACCATATTCTCAAAACGAGCTTTACATACATGCAATGACCTCGGCACTCACACCGAATCTAGGTCAATAACAAAACAAACATGCTAAGAGTCAAAACATTATTTCCCAACTCAGGGGAACACACTAGGTACCATCCAGGTATAGCCGAGGTCCTACACCTCCCCGCCGAGGTGCGGACTCGATGGCCACGATCAAAACAAAGTCAGGAAGAGCCTGGGTTTTCTTTCAAAGAACATAAAGAACAAGATCATCAGGATCATGCATGCTGAAATCTTAACTTACTTATACGAAATCTGAGGTTTCATGCCAGGAGTTTAAAAACGTGGACTTGGGTACCCAACCAAAAGAACATGCAAGAACAAACACAAGAACACAGTCCCTGGTCCAAACTTTCGGATCAACAGGGGACTTTCATCAAGAACACATGAATAACATCTTTTTCATTCAAAACCAACTTCAAATCGATGCATGGCATGCAAAACAAACTCAATCATGCAATGCAGCTAGATAACCAACAAGAGTAACCAAAGTAGAGCAAGAATCTAACCTCCGAATTCAAATCTAACGGCTGGATCTTCCAAGATCGAGCTCGAACTCCACTTCTCTCTCTAGAGTTCTTCCTTCAAACTTGAGAGCTTCTCTCTCTAAAACAAAACAAAGATTGAGACAAAATGATTTGTCTCTAAGGCTGTCGGCTGCTAAAAGCTTCAGCTCGGACACGTGTCGTCACCGGGTTGGCTCAGCCCAAAAGGTGACTGATTGACAAGACAAGTCTCTGACAAAGCGTACACAACACGCTGAGGCGAAGCGTGTCGGCAATCAAGGACATCGGCCAAGGTCAAGTCCTCGGCAAACTGGATAACAAAGACATCGGCTAGGGAGGACGACACTTGACTAAGCTGTACCACACCTTGGCCTGGGTGTGCCACATCTCGGCCTAGGTCATGCCTGCCCCAGGGACAGGGGGTTACTAATGCAAAACATCTCGGCCTCTGCTCTAAGCTCATCGGCCCAAAGAGTGACATCTCGGCGAACATGCCGAGGTCAAGGTGGTGGTCAACCAAGGTTCCAAAACGATTCTAAGTACAAAAGCTCAAAAGTGAACTAATGCTCAAGGTGATCTCGGCCACAACCGAGCAAGGATCAAAACCAAGCAAGCAATACTTAAACATGGCAAGTCGAAACAAGATCAATAAGATTCATAACACATCAAGACAAGATCATACACAGATGTATGCAAGTATAGCTAAGTCGAGAATGAGGGTTGTTACAGGTGCGTCCCATTCTTTTGTATATGCTGCATTTCCATCTGTGTTGGAATTGGAGTTGGCACTATTAGCATCTCCTATTTGTGTTGTATCACCTGTTGGGGGTGAATTGATTTTGTAGCACGGATGTAGAGGTTGTGATATAGAGGTCGCCGACCGTAGGCTTCCTTTTCCCTTTGTTGTTATGCCCATGAAGGGCTTTGATGTTATTTTGGGTATGGACTGGCTATCTTCATACCGAGCTGTTATTGATTGCTACCGCCAGAGGGTCACAGTTTGTACCTTGAGCGGGGAGTCTTTCCATTTCTTGGGGGATCGGGTTGGTAGTGTGTTGCCACCGTTGTATGATCCGCGAGGGCGGAGTGAGCTTAGTGGTCTACTTGCTAGCTTTTTGAGTGGTGAGTGTGATGAGACCCAGATTGTATTGCCGAGGGTGGTTTGTGAGTATTCGGATGTTTTTCCCGAGGATCTCGTTAGTTTGCCACCTCACCGAGAGATAGAGTTCTCTATTGATTTAGTGCCCGGCACGGCGCTGATTTCTATGGCACCTTATCGTTTTGCCCCAGCCGAGTTGAGTGAGTTGAAGATTCAGCTCCAGGAATTGCTAGATAAGGGTTTTGTTCGCCCTAGTGTTTCACCGTGGGGAGCACCAGCCCTCTTTGCTAAAAAGAAAGATGGTGCCTTGAGACTTTGTATCGACTATTGGAAGTTGAATCGGGCTACGGTTAAGAATAAGTACCCTATGCCCCGTATAAATGATTTGTTTGACCAATTGAAGGGTTCTCGTTGTTTCTCTAAGATAGAGTTGAGATAAGATTACCACCAGTTGAGGGTCAGGGAGGAGGATATTCCGAAGACGGCATTCCGTACGCGGTATGGCCATTATGAGTTTCTAGTGATGCCATTTGGTCTTACCAATGCACCGGCAGTGTTTATGGACTTGATGAACCGGATCTTTCGGGAATTCTTAGATCGTTTTGTGGTTGTCTTCGTGGACGACATTCTTATCTATTCGCCTTCTAAGGAGGAGCACGAGGAACACTTGAGAGTGGTGCTTGAATTGCTTAGAGTCCATAGGCTGTATGTCAAGTTCGGGAAGTGTGAGTTCTGGCTAGGGGAAGTCAAATTCTTAGGCCATGTGGTATCCGGGGAAGGGGTGTCTGTTGATACATCCAAGGTTGAGGCAGTGCAAGATTGGGCACAGCCTAAGAGTGTGTTTGAGATCCGCAATTTTCTAGGATTAGCTGGGTATTACCGTCGGTTCGTGAAAGATTTCTCTAGGCTAGCTTCGCCGTTGACTAGATTAACACGGAAAGGGGTCAAGTTTGTGTGGAGTGAAACTTGTGAAAAGTCGTTCCAAGAGTTGAAGGATAGGTTGACCACCGCTCCGGTGTTGATTATTCCGGAGAGAGGGTTGGGTTATGCGGTTTATTGTGATGCCTCACGAGAGGGTTTGGGTTGTGTGTTGATGCAAGAGGGGAAAGTGGAAACCACTATAAATGAAAGTTCATTCAAGAAACCACTATACCTTAACGATCTATTTGGAAATTAAATAAAAAAGGAAGTTGCATAAAAATAAAAATGGAAGCTGCATAAAATTAAAAATGGAAGTTCATTCAAGAAACCACTATATCCTTTTCTATTCAACTTCCTTTTTTGTTTAATTTCCAAATAGATCGTTAAGGCATAGTGGTGTCTTGAATAAACTTCCATTTTTAATTTTATGCAACTTCCACTTTTATTTTTATTCAATTTCATTTTCCATTCAACTTCATTTTTTATTTAATTTCCTAATAGATCGTTAAGGTATAGTGATTTCTTGAATGAACTTCCTTTTCAATTTTTTGCAACTTCTTTTTTTATTTAATTTCCAAATAGATCGTTCAGGTATAGTGATTTCTTGAATGAACTTCCACTATACCTTAACGATCTATTTGGACAAAATTGAAGTTCATTCAAGCAACCACTATACCATAATGATCTATTTGGAAATTAAATAAAAATAAAAGTTGAATAAAAATAAAAATAAAAATGGAAGTTGCATAAAATTAAAAATGGAAGTTCATTCAAGAAACTACTATACCTTAACGATCTATTTGGAAATTAAATAAAAAAGGAAATTAAAGAAAAAAGGAAGTTGAATAGAAAAGGAAATTGAATAAAAATAAAAATGAAAAAGTTCATTCACTAAACCACGATCTAATCGTTCATTCAAGAAACCACTATACCTTACCTGAACGACCTATTTGAAAATTAAATAAAAAAGGAAGTTGAATAGAAAAGGAAATTGAATAAAAATAAAAATGGAAGCTGCATAAAATTAAAAATAGAAGTTCATTCAAGAAACCACTATACCTTACCTTAATGATCTATTTGGAAATTTTGATTTCTTGAATGGAAATCCTTATTTAATTTCCAAATAGATCGTTAAGGTATAGTGGTTTCTTGAATGGAAAATCATTTTTAATTTTATGCAACTTCCACTTTTATTTTTATTTGCATAAAATAAAAATGGAAATTAAATAAAAATGGAAGCTGAATAGAAAAGGAAATCGAATAAAAATAAAAGTGGAAGTTGCATAAAATTAAAAGTGAAAGTTCATTCAATTTCATTTTTTGTTTAACTTCCTTTTTTATTTAATTTCCACTTCATTTAGTGGTTTTAATTTCCAAATAGATCGTTAAGGTATAGTGGGAAATTAAAATGGAAGTTGCATAAAATTAAAAATGGAAGTTCATTCAAGAAACCACTATACCTTAACGATCTATTTGGAAATTAAATGGAAGTTCAAATGAAATTAAAAATGGAAGTTCATTCAAGAAACCACTATACCTTAACGATCTATTTGGAAATTAAAACCACTAAATGAAGTTGAATAAAAATAAAAAATAGAAGTTGCATAAAATTAAAAATGGAAGTTGATTGGAAAAGGAAATTGAAAAAAATGGAAGTGGAATAAAAATAAAAAAGGAAGTTGAATAGAAAAGGAAGTTGAATAAAAATAAAAAAGGAAATTGAATAAAAATAAAAATGGAAGTTGCATAAAAATAAAAATGGAAGTTCTTTCAAATAGATCGCTTAGGTATAGTGGTTTCTTTAATGAACTTCCATTTTTAATTTTATGCAGCATTCTTTTTATTTTTATTCCACTTGCATTTTTATTCAATTTCCTTTTCTATTCAACTTTCATTTTTACCATAACGTTCTGTTTGGAATAAAAATAAATAAAAAAGGAAATTGAATAGAAAAGGAAAGTTGAATAGAAAATGAAATTGAATAAAAATATAAATGGAAGTTGCATAAAATTAAAAATGAAAGTTCCTTTTCTATTCAACTTCCTTTTTTTATTCCTTTTCTATTCAACTTCCATTTTTATTTAATTTCCAAATAGATCGTTAAGGTATAGTGGTTTGATTCAAGGAAAGGAAATTGAAACCACTATACCTTAACGATCTATTTGGAAGTTGAATAAAAAAGGAAGTTGAATAGAAAAGGAAATTGAAATTAAATAAAAAAGGAAGTTGAATAGAAACAAAAATGGAAGTTGCATAAAATTAAAAATGGAAGTTTATTCAAGAAACCACTATACCTTAACGATCTATTTGGAAATTAATTAAAAATGGAAATTGAATAAAAATGGAAGTAAAAATGAAAATTGAATAAAAATAAAAATGGAAGATGCATAAAATTAAAAGTGGAAGTTCATTCAAGAAACCACTATACTTGAACGATCTATTTGGAAATTAAACAAAAATAAAAATGGAAGATGCATAAAATTAAAAATGGAAGTTGAATAGAAATGGAATAAAATTAAAAATGGAAGTTCTATTTGGAAATTAAACAAAAATGAAAGTGGAATAGAAAAGAAAATTGAATAAAAATAAAAATGGAAGATGCATAAAATTAAAAATGAGAGTTCATTCAAGAAACCACTATACCTTAACGATCTATTTGGAAATTAAACAAAAAATGAAGTTGAATAGAAAAGGAAGTTGAATAAAAATAAAATTAAGAATGGAAGTCGCATAAAATTAAAAATGGAAGTTCATTCAATAAAAAAGGAAATTGCATAAAGTTAAAGAAGGAAATTCATTTAAGAAACCACTATACCTGAACGATCTATTTGGAAATTAAATAAAAAAGGAAGTTGAATAGAAAATGAAATTGAATAAAAAGAAGTTAAATAGAAAAGGAAGTTGCATAAAAATAAAGGTATAGTGTTTAATTTCCAAATAGATCGTTTAGGTAAAAGTGGATCGTTCAGGTATAGTGGTTTATTGAATGAACTTGCATTTTTAATTTTATTCAACTTCCTTTTTTATTCCGCTTTTATTTTTATTCAATTTCTTTTTCTATTCAACTTTCTTTTTTACTCAACTTCCATTTTGATTTAATTTGTAAATAGATCGTTAAGGTATAGTGGTTTCTTGAATGAACTTCCATTTTTAATTTTATGCAACTTCCATTTTTATTTCATTAAATAAAAAAGGAAGTTGAATAGAAAAGGAAATTGAATAAAAATAAAAATGGAAGCTGCATAAAATTAAAATGGAAGTTCATTCAAGAAAGGAAGTTGAATAAAAATAAAAATGTAAGTGAAATAAAAATAAAAATGGAAGTTGCATAAAATTAAAAATGAAAGTTTATTCAAGAAACCACTATACCTGAATGATGTATTTGGAAATTAAATAAAAAAGGAAGTTGAATAGAAAAGGAAATTGGAAGTTGCAAAAAAATAAAAATGGAAGTTCATTTAAGAAACCACTATACCTTAATGATCTATTTGGAAATTAAATAAAAAAGGAAGTTGAATAGAAAAGAAATCCAAATAGATAGTTAAGGTATAGTAGTTTCTTGAATGAACTTCCATTTTTAATTTTTTGCAACTTCCAATTTCCTTTTCTATTCAACTTCCTTTTTTATTTAATTTCCAAATAGATTGTTAAGGTATAGTGGCTTCTTGAATGAATTATGCAACTTCCATTTTTTATTCAACTTCCTTTTTTATTTAATTTCCAAATTGAACGTTAAGGTATAGTGGTTTCTGTTGGATTTATTTTCTAGTGTGGCCCAATAGCCTACATATTTTCTACATGTTTTAATTTATTTGGACTCCACAAATAGATAAAGCCAATATTTGAGATCAAGTTCAGTAATTAGAATTTTAATATAGTCACTCTTCTAAGATAAGAAGGAAACCTTGATGGATTAGGAATTCTTCTGATAGAGTTTATCTGGCCCTCTTCTCTCCTCTATATAAGGATGGGTGACTTCCCTTTCATATCATAAGTATTTTCCATCACTCTAAGTTTTATAGTCATCCTAATTAAGAGAGACAGAGAGAAGAAGGTGAGCTAAGAATTAAAGGTTCAATTCTAAGGGGTATTTTCTTAACTTCTCTAATTCAATGGTTGACAAAGGTATGTTCGTTTTATTCTTGAGTTGTATTGAATTCAAGATCCTGTTAAGTTTAATTCCGCATTATTATTATGGTTACATGTATTATTAATACTTACATGTGGTGTCAGAGCTTTAGTTTGTGAATCAATACACCTTGGAATAATAATATATTTATGAATATTGTTATTATATTATACTTATTCATAACAACATATTTTTGTTCATGTCGGCATGTGTTGGTTATCTTGAATATACGCTGTATGTTCAACCTTGTAAGCTGCATGTCATATTTATTAGGCAGTGTCTGAATGGTACATCTAATCTCTTTCATATTCATTATGCATCAAAGAAACTCTTTTTGTGTTGTTAAAAGTCAAAGGTTGTGTGAAAGAAGATTTCATTCCTGATTTCTAAATCGTAACTGAGTATGCACATCATGGACTCCCTCACTCACAAGACAATAAGATCTATTAGGTCCTAACCTAAATAAGAGCATAGACCACTCACTTTGTTTTGTGATTTGTTAGGTGCAAACTTTTATATAATTCTATATGTTGTTCATATGCATGTTTTGATTTATTATCAATTTTAGTGATAATAATTTTTATAATCATCATAATATGATATTAAATTGCATGTATTGCTTGCCGCTATGATAAAGTACATAGATTAAAAGCAATTTTATAATTTGTTGAATCATTCGGTCTATTAAAGAATTATGATTTTATCTCATCTGATTATATGCACTTATTGTCTATTATTGTTAATATTTATTTTTTCATGATTTAAATTTGATATCATGATATAATTTTATGACATTGAATATTAAAATATTAAAGTGATTAATTTATTTAGGTGTAATTCTTGCCAACCATTATATATGATATTCATGATTGTCATATTGCATATATACATATATACATATTCATGTTCGTCCAGAGTTATTATTATTATTATATTGGTAATTGCAATCACATAAAAGAAGTTTTAGAAATCATAAAATAGTTTTTTCATTAAAAATGTGATTGAATTAATGATAATTAAATAACTCAAAATTAATGAATAGAGAATATTGTTGGTTAGTTCCGTATTCATATGGTTTACTAATTTAGTAGCTGCCAAAGTGGCCTAGATTTGTAAAACTTATGAATATAGAACTACATAAAAGAATTGTTAAAAGGGTAACATTAAAGTCGATAATATTCTCAATTGTAGTTATAATTAGGAGATTGAGACTAGCCCAAAGGAGAGTCACTTTCAAATAATTATAAACTGGGTAGGATAATGTAACTTATGTAATTTGACAGATTAGAATTGAATACCCAAAGGTAACATGACTAGCTGAAAAATAACATAAATTACTTTAGACCTACATAAGTGATTCTTGATGAGTGGACAATATATATACCTAAGTTTTGCCCAAAGGAAAGACTTATGTGATATCAATAGTTCATCATAATTCTCAACGCTTTAATATGTATATTGTTAATGCCTTTTTCCGTGTTACTTATGAGATCTTGTGTTAATACCTCTTAAGATCTGTCAAAAAGATAGCTTGCTATCTAAGGTGGTTGGACTTAGAAGAGAGGCTATATTGACTCCTCCGACCTTCCTGGGATCTTACTTGGTTATTGACCAAAGGACTCTTTAGTGACATTACCCTAACGCTTAAAGTAAAATTTGGTTAAAGGCTGTTGAAGATCGACAAGCCACTTGCTGGCACTATTATGGCTAAATTGACAACAATGAAATATAATGGCCATCGAGGAGTTTAGGATCACATCCTCAATATGGCGACAAAGTTGCAAAACTTAAAACTTTAGGGATGCAGGTTGATGAAACTTTCCTCGTGCCGTTTATTCTCAACTCACTTCCATCACAGTTCGGTACATTCAAAATTCACTATAAAACCAATAAAGATAAATGGAGTTTGAATGAGCTGACTAATATGTGTGTTCAGGAGGAAGTGAGGTTGAGGGAGGAAGGATGTCAAACTGCATTGGCTGTAACTCATGGAGCTATAAAGAAAAAGATGGGTAAGTTTGTAAAATCAAAGAAAAATCCACCAAAGAAAAAGAATGAACCTGGGGAAGAAAATCAGGCTCAGAATGGTTTCACTGTGAAGTGCTACTTTTGTGGTAAGAAGGGACATGTGAAGAAAGACTGCAACAAGCGAAAGGCTTGGTTCGAAAAGAAATATAAGAAATTTTCTTTTGTTTGTTATGAATCAAACCTTGCTAAAGTACCTTCTAATATGTGGTGGATTGACTCTGGGGCCACGATCTACATTACAAATGACATGCAGGGATATCTCTTAACCAGGAAACTGAAGGAAAGTGAAAGATTTGTCTATATGGGGAACCGTCTCAAAACTGAAGTCATAGCTGTAGGAACCTATCGACTGATCTTAAAGACGGGTCATCAGATGGATCTAGAAGACACTTTTTATGTTCCTTCAATTTCTAGGAATTTAGTTTCATTATCCAAATTAAATCGTGTTGGATATTCAGTTTTATTTAATTGTGGAAAACTCAATTTAATGTTTAATTCAAAAGTGATTAGTTCTGGTAATTTATGTGATGGTTTATATAAAATTACCTTAAATCATGAGTTTGCACAATCATTAGTAACTCTGCATTCTAATATTGGTTTAAAACGTGGTCTAATTAATGAAAAATCCTCAATCTTGTGGCATAGACGATTGGGGCATATCTCTAGAAATAGAATTGAAAAAAATTGGTGAAGAATGGGATTTTGGAAAACCTGGACTTCACTGATTTTCAGATATGTGTGGATTGCATTAAAGGAAAGCAAACCAAACACACCAAGAAAGGTGCCACAAGAAGTAATGAGCTTGTTGAAATAATTCATATGGATATTTGCAGGCCAAAATCCTGGCCCATTTGCCAAATTCTTAGAAAAGAAAGGCATTTGTGCTCAATATACAATGCCTGGTACGCCATAGCAAAATGGAGTTGCTAAAAGACGTAATCGTACACTTAAAGCTATGGTTAGGAGTATACTCAATTGTACCTATTTCAATCTGGGGTGAAGCTTTAAAGACTGCAATGTATATCTTAAATAGGGTTCCTAGTAAGGTGGTCCCAACAACTCCTTTTGAGTTGTGGACTGGTAGGAAACCTAGTTTGAGACACTTACATATTTGGGGTTGTCCAACAAAGACAAGAATATTCAACCCACAAGAGAAAAAGTTGGACTCAAGAACAATATCTGGATATTTCATTGGTTATCCAGACAAGTCTAAAGGGTACAAATTTTATTGTCCTAATCACAGTACGAGGATAGTGGAGACTGGTAATGCTAGATTCCTAGAGAATGGTGAAATTAGTGGGAGTGAGAAAACACGAGTGGTGAATTTTGAGGAAATTAGGGTAGATGTGCCAACATTTGACCCTTATCGAAAAATTGTTGTTCCTCAGACTATTCCACGGGCTGAGGGAAATGAACAACATAATGAAAATCCTTCACCACCTCATGTTTCACCACTTCATGAAGATACCACCATTGAAAATATTGTAGAACCACCACAACCAGCAGTTCTGAGAAGATCTCAGAGGGAAAGAAAGCACTGCCATTCCAGATGATTACATGGTGTATCGACAGGAATCTAATTTTGATATTGGGATTAACAAAGATCCAGTCTCATTTTCACAAGCCATGAATGGTGATGATTCTTCTAAAGGAAGTTGAATAGAAAAGGAAATAGAACTTGAATAAAAATGGAATTTGAATACAAAAAATCACTATGCCTTAACGATCTATTTGGAAATTAAATAAAAAATGAAGTTGAATAGAAAAGTAATAAAAATAAAAATGGAAGATGCATAAAAATAAAAGTGGAAGTTGCATAAAAATGGAAATTGAATAAAAATTAAAGTTGAATAAAAATAAAAATAAAAATAAAAATGCAAGTGGAAGTTGCATAAAATTAAACAAAAAAGGAAGTTGAATGGAAAATGAAGTTGAATAGAAAAGGAAGTAGAAAAAAAATTGAATAAAAATAGAATAGAAATAAAAATTAAAAAGGAAGTCTATTTGAAAAGAAAATTGAATAAAAATGGAAGTTGAATAAAAAAGGAAATTGAATAAAATTAAAAATGGAAGTTCATTCAAGAAACCACTATACCTTAACGATCCATTTGAATGAACTTCCATTTTTAAATAAAAATGGAAGTTGAATACAAAAAGAAATTGAAAATGGAAGTTCATTCAAGAAACCACTATACCTTAATGATCTATTTGGAAATTAAACCACTATACCTTAACGATCTATTTGGACAATAAATAAAAAAGGAAATTAAATGGAAGTTGCATAAAATTAAAAATGGAAGTTCAACTTTAGACACCACTATGCCTTAACGATCTATTTGGAAATTAAATAAATCGTTCAACTTCCACTTTAATTTTATGCAACTTCCATTTTGATTTTTATTTAACTTCCTTTTTTTATTTAATGTCCAAATGGATCGTTAAGGTATAGTGGTTTCTTGAATGAACTTCCAATTTCCACTTTTATACAACTTTCTTTTTTATTTAATTTCCAAATAGATCGTTAAGGTATAGT
This sequence comes from Camellia granthamiana, assembly GCA_036172215.1. Taxonomy (NCBI): domain Eukaryota; kingdom Viridiplantae; phylum Streptophyta; class Magnoliopsida; order Ericales; family Theaceae; genus Camellia; species Camellia granthamiana. The sequence continues at coordinate 101,483,094 of CM069916.1, read as the reverse complement.
GGTTTCTTGAATGAACTTCCTTTTTTATTTTTATTCAACTTTAATTTTTATTCAATTTCCTTTTCTATTCAACTTCCAAATAGATCGTTATGGTATAGTGGTATAGTGGTTTCTTGAATGAACTTCCATTTCCTTTTCTATTCAACTTCTATTTTTATTCAATTTCCAAATAGATCGTTAAGGTATAGTGGTGTCTTGAATAAACTTCCATTTTTAATTTTATGCATCTTCCATTTTCAAGTTCCTTTTCCATTCAACTTCTATTTTATTTTTAAACCACTTGTATTTCTATTCAACTTCCTTTTTTGTTTAATTTCCAAATAGATCGTTAAGGTATAGTGGTTTTCTATTCAACTTCCTTTTTTAGTAACTTCATTTTCCATTCAACTTCCTTTTTTATTCAATTTCTAAATGGAACGTTAAGGTATAGTGGTTTCTTGAATGAACTTCAATTTTTAATTTTCCATTCAACTTCCTTTTGTATAAAAAAGGAAATTGAATAAAAATAGAAGTGGAATAAAAATAAAAATGGAAGCTACATAAAATTAAAAATGGAAGTTCATTCAAGAAACCACTATACCTTAACGATCTATTTGGAAATTAAATAAAAAAGGAAGTTGAATCTACTTGGAAGTTGAATAGAAAAGGAAATTGAATGAAAATAGAAGTGGAATAAAAATAAAAATGGAAGTTCCATAAAAAAAAACCACTATACCTTAACGATCTAAGGAAATTGAAATAAAAAAGAAAGTTGAATAGAAAAGAAAATTGAATAAAAATTAAAAATAGATCTTTAAGGTATAGTGGTTTATTGAATGAACTTCCACTTTCAATTTCCTTTTCTATTCAACTTCCTTTTTTATTTAACTTCCATTGATCGTTAAGGTATAATGGTTTCAATTTCCTTTTCTATTCAACTTCCTTATTTATTTAATTTCCAAATAGTTCGTTAAGGTATACTGGTTTCTTAAATGAACTTCCATTTTTAATTTTATGTAGCTTCCACTTTTATTTTTTTTTCAATTTCATTTTTATTCAATTTCCTTTTCTATTCAACTTCCTTTTTTATTTAATTTCCAAATAGATCGTTAAGGTATACTAGGTTCTTGAATGAACTTCCATTTTTAATTTTATGCAACATCCATTTTTATTTAATTTCCAAATAGATCGTTAAGGTATAGCGGTTTCTTTTCTATTTGAATGAAGTTCTATTTTTAATTTCCTTTTCTATTCAATTTTCATTTTCCATTCAACTTCCATTTTTATTTAATGTCCAAATAGAAACCAAAAATGGAAATTGAATAAAAAAGGAAGTTGAATAGAAATCAAAATTAAAAATGGAAGTTCATTCAAGACACCACTATGCCTTAACGATCTATTTGGAAATAAAATAAAAAAGGAAGTTGAATAGAAAAGGAAATTGAATAAATATGCAAGTGGAATAAAAATAAAAATGGAAGTTGCATAAAATTAAAAAAGGAAGTTGAATAAAAATGGAAGTTCATTCAAGACACCACTATACCTTAATGATCTATTTGGAAATTAAATAAAAAAGGAATTAAAAATAGAAGTTCATTCACGAAACCTTAACGATCTATTTGGAAATTAAATAAAAATGGAAGTTAAATAGAAATGGAAGATGCATAAAATTAAAAATAGAAGTTCGTTCAAGAAACCACTATACCTGAAGGAAATTGAATTTTAATTTTATGCATCTTCCATTTTTATTCAATTTCCTATTTTATTCAACTTCCTTTTTTATTTCATTTCCAAATAGATCGTTAAGGTATAGTGGTTTCTTGAATGAACTTCCATTTTTATTTATTCAATTTCCTTTTCTATTCAACTTCCATTTTTATTTAATTTCCAAACAGATCATTAAGGAAGTTCAATTTCCTTTTCTATTCAGCTTCCTTTTTTATTTAATTTCCAAATAGATCGTTAACGTATAGTGGAAATTAAACAAAAAAGGAAATTAAATAAAAAAGGAAGTTGAATAAAAATAGATCGTTAAGGTATAGTGGTTTCTTGAATAAACTTTCATTTTTAATTTTATGCAACTTCCTTTTTTATTTTTTATTTTTTATTTCATTTCCAAATAGATCGTTAAGGTATAGTGCTGTCTTGAATAAACTTCCATTTTTATTTTTATTCCTCTTCCTTTTCTATTCAACTTCCTTTTTTATTTACTTTTTAATGGATCGTTAAGGTATAGTGGTTTATTGAATGAACTTCTATTTTTAATTTTATGCAGCTTCCATTTTTATATTTATTTAATTTCATTTTCTATTCAACTTCCTTTCTTATTTAATTTCCAAATAGATCGTTAAGGTTTCATGAATGAACTTCTATTCAACTTCCTTAATTTAATTTCCTTTTCAATTCAATAAAAAATGATATATTCAATATTAAATAAAAAAGGAAGTTGAATGGAAAAGGAAATTGAATAAAAATAGAAGTGGAATAAAATTAAAAATGGAAGTTCATTCAAGAAACCACTATACCTTAACGATCTAAATAGAAGTTGCATAAAAATGGAAGCTGCATAAAATTAAAAATGGAAGTTGCATAAAATTAAAAATGAAAGTTCATTCAAGAAACCACTATACCTTAACGATCTATTTGGAAATTAAATAAAAAAGGAAGTTGAATAGAAAAGGAAATTGAAAAAAAATAAAAATGGAAGTTGCATTTTTATTCAATTTCCTTTTCTATTCAACTTCCTTTTTTGTTTAATTTCCAAATAGATCGTTAAGGTATAGTGGTTTCTTGAATGAACTTCCTTCTTTAATTGTATGCAACTTTCTTTTTTATTCAATTTCCTTATCTATTAAACTTCCTTTTTCATTTAATTTCCAAATAGATCGTTAAGGTATAGAAAAGGTGTAGTGGTTTTTTGAATGAACTTCCATTTTTATTTTTATTCAATTTCATTTTCTATTCAACTTCCTTTTTTATTTAATTTCCAAATAGATCGTTAAGGTATAGTGGTTTCTTGCATGAACTTCCATTTTTATTTTTATTCAATTTCATTTTCCATTCAACTTCCTTTTTTGTTCAACTTCCTTTTTTATTTAATTTCCAAATAGATCGTTGTGGTATAGTGGTTTCTTGAATGAACTTTCATTTTTAATTTTATGCAACTTCCATTTTTATTCAACTTCCATTTTTTATTCAACTTCATTTTTTATTTAATTTCCAAATAGATCGTTAAGGTATAGTAGTTTCTTAAATGAACTTCCATTTTTAATTTTATTCAACTTCCTTTTTTTTTTCTTTTTTGTTAAATTTCCAAATAGATCGTTAAGGAAGTTGAATAAAAATAGAAGTTGAAATTGCATAAAATTAAAAATGGAAGTTCATTCAAGAAACCATTATACCTTAACGATCTATTTGGAAATTAAATTAAAAATGGAAGTTGCATAAAATTAAAAATGGAAGTTCATTCAAGAAAAAAAAAGTTGAATAGAAAATGAAAAGAAAATTGAATAGAAAAGGAAATTGCAAGAAACCACTATACCTTAACGATGCTTTTTTATTTAATTTCCAAATAGATCGTTAAGGTATAGTGGTTTCTTGAATGAACTTCCATTTTTAATTTTATGCAGCTTCCACTTTTATTTTTATTTCACTTCTATTTTTATTGAATTTCCTTTTCTATTCAACTTCCTTTTTTATTTAATTTCCAAATAGATCGTTAAGGTATAGTGGTTTCTTGAATAAACTTCCATTTTGTTTTTTATGCAACTTCCTTTTTTATTTTTATTCTACTTGCATTTTTATTGAATTTTCAAATGAATCATTAAGGTATAGTGGTTCGATCTATTTGGAATGAACTTCCATTTTTATTCAATTTCCTTTTCTATTCAACTTCCTTTTTTATTTAATTTCCAAATAGATCGTTAAGGTATAGTGGAACAGAAAAGAAAATTGAATAAAAATGGAAGTGGAAGTTCATTAATTAAACGATCTATTTGGAAATTAAATAAAAAAGGAAGCTGAATAGAAAAGGAAATCGAATAAAAATAAAAGTGGAAGTTGCATAAAAATAGAAGTTGCATAAAATTAAAAGTGGTTTCTTGAACGATCTATTTAATTAAATAAAAAAGGAAGTTGAATAAAATTAAAAATGGAAGTTCATTCAAGAAACCACTATACCTGAACGATCTATTTGGAAATTAAATATCCATTTGGAAATTAAATAAAAAAGGAAGCTGAATAGAAAAAGGAAATTAAATAAAAAAGGTATAGTGGTTTCTTGAATGAATTTCCATTTTTATTTTTATTCAATTTCATTTTTCATTCAACTTACTTTTTTATTTAATTTTCAAATGGATCGTTAACCTTCACGATCCATTTGGAAAACGATCCATTTGGAAATTAAATAAAAAAGGAAGTTGAATAGAAAAGGAAATGAAATTAAAAATGGAAGTTCATTCAAAAAACCACTATACCTTAACGATCCCTTTGGGTTTTGAATAAAAATGGAAGTTGAATAGAAAAGAAAATTGAAGTTCATTCAAGAAACCACTATACCTTAACGATCTATTTGGAAATTAAATAAAAAAGGAAGTTGAATGGAAAAGGAAGTTGAATAGAAAAAGAAATTGAATAAAAATAAAAAAGGAAGTTGAATAGAAAAGGAAGTTGAATAAAAATGGAAGTTGCATAAAATTAAAAATGGAAGTTCATTCAAGAAACCAATTTTCTATTCAACTTCCATTTTTATTTTTATTTAATTTCCAAATAGATCGTTAAGGTATAAAAATGGTTCATTCAACTTCCTTTTTTATTTAATTTTCAAATAGATCGTTCAGGTTAAGGTCCTTTTCTATTCAACTTCATTTTTTATTTAATTTCAAAATTGATCGTTAAGGTATAATGGTTTCTTGAATGAACTTCCATTTGGAATGAACTTGTAAATAAAAATAGAAGTTGCATAAAATTAAAAATGGAAGTTCATTCAAGAAACCACTATACCTGAACGATCTAATCGTTCATTTTCTATTCAACCACTATACCTTAACGATCTATTTGGAAATTAAATAGAAGTGCAACTACTATACCTTAACGATCTATTCAGTTGAGTTGAATAGAAAAAAAAAATTAAATAAAAAAGGAAGTTGAATAGAAAAGGAAATTGAATAGATCGTTAAGGTATAGTGGTTTCTTTTATTTTTATTTTTATTCCGCTTTTATTTTTATTAAATAAAAAAGGAAGTTGAATAAAAATGGAAGTTGCATAAAAATGGAAGTGAAATAAAAATAAAAATGGAAGTTCATTCAAAAAATAAATATACCTTAACGATCTATTTGGAAATTAAACAAAAAAAGGAAGTTGAATAAAAAAGGAAGTTGAATAGAAAAAAATATTGAATAAAAATAAAAGCGGAAGTTGCATAAAATTAAAAATGGAAGTTCATTCAACAAACCACCACTATACCTTAACGATATATTCAATTTCCTTTTCTATTCAACTTCCATTTTTATTTTTATTCAATTTCATTTTTTATTTAATTTCCAAATAGATCGTTAAGGTATATTTATTTTTTGAATGAACTTCCATTTTTATTTTTATTTCACTTCCATTTTTATTTAACTTTCTTTTATTTTTATTCCACTTGCATTTTTCTATTCAACTTCCATTTTTAATTTTATTCCACTTACATTTTTATTTAATTTCCAAATAGATCGTTAAGGTATAGTGGTTTCTTGAATGAACTTCCATTTTCATTTTTATGCAACTTCCATTTTTATTTTCAATTTCCTTTTCTATTCAACTTCCTTTTTTGTTTAATTTCCTTTTTTATTTAATTTCCTTTTCTATTCAACTTCTTTTTTTATTTAATTTCCAAATAGATCATTTTTATTTTTATTCCACTTCTATTTTTATTCACCACTATACCTGAACGATCTGTTTGGAAAAGGAAATTTAATTTCCTTTTTTATAGTGGTTTCTTGAATGAACTTCATTTTTTATTTAATTTCAACTTCTATTCAACTTCCATTTTAATTTCCTATTCTATTTAACTTTTATTTTTATTCAATTTCCTTTTCTAAACTTCCTTTTTTATTTAATTTTTATTCAACTTTAATTTTTATTTTTATTCCACTTGCATTTTTTATTTCCAAATAGATCGTTAAGGTATAGTGGGGAAGTGGTTTCTTGAATGAACTTCCATTTTTATTTCTATTCAACTTCCATTTTTATTTTTATTCCACTTCTATTTTTATTCACTATCCTTTTCTATTTGGAAATTACCTTAACGATCTATTTGGAAATTAAATAAAAAAGGAAGTTGAATAGAAAAAGGAAATTGAATAAAAAAATGAACTTAAATAAAAAGGAAATTGAATAAAAAAGGAAGTTCATTCAAGAAACCACTATACCTTAGTGATCTATTTGGAAATTAAATAAAAAAAGAAGTTGAATGGAAAATGAAGTTGAATAAAAATGCAAGTGGAATAAAAATAAAACAGAACTTCCATTTCCTTTTCTATTCAACTTCCTTTTTTATTCCACTTGCATTTTTATTCAATTTCCTTTTCTATTCAACTTCCTTTTTAATTTTATTCCACTTTCATTTTTATTCAATTTCCTTTTTTATGCAACTTCCATTTTTATTTAATTTCCACTTTTGTTTAATTTCCAAATAAATCGTTAAGGTATAATGGTTTTGTGAATGAACTTCCATTTTTAATTTCCTTTTCTATTCAATTTCCTTTTCCATTCAACTTCCTTTTTTATTCAATTTTTATTTTTATTCGATTTCCTTTTCTATACAACTTCCATTTCTATTCAACTTCCTTATTTATTTTTATTCAACTTCTATTTTCTATTCAGCTTCCTTTTTTATCGTTCAGGTATAGTGGTTTCTTAAATGAACTTCCATATTTAATTTTATGCAGCTTCAATTTTTATTTTCAATTTCCTTTTCTATTCAACTTCCTTTTTTATTTCATTTCCAAATAGATCGTTAAGGTATAGTGGTTTCTTGAATGAGCTTCCATTTTTATTTTTATTCCGCTTGCATTTTTATTCAAATTCCTTTTCTATTCAACTTCCAAATAGATCGTTATGGTATAGTGGTTTCTTGAATGAACTTCTACTTTTAATAGAAAAGGAAATCGAATAAAAATGGAAGTTGCATAAAAATAAAAATAAAAAAGGAAGTTGCATAAAATTAAAAATGGAAGTTCATTCAAGAAACCACTTTCCTTTTCTATTCAACTTCCTTTTTTATTTAATTTCCAAATAGATCGTCAAGGCATAGTGGTTTCTTGAATGAACTTCAATTTTTAATTTTATGCAACTTCCATTTTTATTTTCATAGATCGTTAAGGTATAGTGGTTTCTTGAATGAACTTCTATTTTTAATTTTATGCAACTTCCACTTTTATTTTTATTCGATTTCCTTTTCTATTCAACTTCCTTTTTAATTTAATTTCCAAATAGATCGTTAAGTATAGTGGTTTATTGAATGAACTTTCATTTTTATTTTTAGTCCACTTTTATTCAATTTTATTTTCTATTCAACTTCCATTTTTATTTAATTTTCAAATAGATCGTTAAGGTATAGTGGTTTCTTGAATGAACTTCCATTTTTAATTTTATGCAACTTCCATTTTTAATTTAATTTCCAAATAGATCGTTAAGGTGTAGTGGTTTCTTGAATGAACTTCCATTTTTAATTTTATGCAACTTCCACTTCTATTTTTACTCAACTTCCTTAACGATCTATTTGAAAATTAAACAAAAAAGGAAAAAAAAAAGGAAGTTGAATAAAATTAAAAATGGAAGTTCATTCAAAAAACCACCATACCTTAACGATTTATTTGGAAATTAAATAAAAAAGGAAGTTGAATAAAAAGTGGAAGTTGAATAAAAATGGAAGTTGCATAAAATTAAAAATGGAAGTTCATTCAAGAAACCACTATACCACAACGATCTATTTGGAAATTAAATAAAAAAGGAAGTTGAGCAAAAAAGGAAGTTTAATGGAAAATGAAATTGAATAAAAATAAAAATGGAAGTTCATGCAAGAAACCACTATACCTTAACGATCTATTTGGAAATTAAATAAAAAAGGAAGTTGAATAGAAAATGAAATTGAATAAAAATAAAAATGGAAGTTCATTCAAGAAACCACTACACCTTTTCTATACCTTAACGATCTATTTGGAAATTAAATAAAAAAGGAAGTTTAATAGAAAAGGAAATTGAATAAAAAAGGAAGTTGCATACAATTAAAGAAGGAAGTTCATTCAAGAAACCACTATACCTTAACGATCTATTTGGAAATTAAATAAAAAAAGAAGTTGAATAGAAAAGGAAATTGAATAAAAATGCAACTTCCATTTTTATTTTTTTCAATTTCCTTTTCTATTCAACTTCCTTTTTATTTAATTTCCAAATAGATCGTTAAGGTATAGTGGTTTCTTGAATGAACTTTCATTTTTAATTTTATGCAACTTCCATTTTTAATTTTATGCAGCTTCCATTTTTATGCAACTTCTATTTAGATCGTTAAGGTATAGTGGTTTCTTGAATGAACTTCCATTTTTAATTTTATTCCACTTCTATTTGTATTCAATTTCCTTTTCCATTCAACTTCCTTTTTTTATTTAATATTGAATAGATCGTTTTTTATTGAATTGAAAAGGAAATTAAATTAAGGAAGTTGAATAGAAGTTCATTCATGAAACCTTAACGATCTATTTGGAAATTAAATAAGAAAGGAAGTTGAATAGAAAATGAAATTAAATAAAAATAAAAATGGAAGCTGCATAAAATTAAAAATGGAAGTTCATTCAATAAACCACTATACCTTAACGATCCATTAAAAATTAAATTAAAAAGGAAGTTGAATAGAAAAGGAAGTGGAATAAAAATAAAAATGGAAGTTTATTCAAGACAACACTATACCTTAACGATCTATTTGGAAATGAAATAAAAAATAAAAAATAAAAAAGGAAGTTGCATAAAATTAAAAATGAAAGTTTATTCAAGAAACCACTATACCTTAACGATCTATTTTTATTCAACTTCCTTTTTTATTTAATTTTCTTTTTTGTTTAATTTCCACTATACCTTAACGATCTATTTGGAAATTAAATAAAAAAGGAAGCTGAATAGAAAAGGAAATTGAACTTCCTTAATGATCTGTTTGGAAATTAAATAAAAATGGAAGTTGAATAGAAAATGAAATTGAATAAATAAAAATGGAAGTTTATTCAAGAAACCACTATACCTTAACGATTTATTTGGAAATGAAATAAAAAAAGAAGTTGAATAAAATAGGAAATTGAATAAAAATGGAAGATGCATAAAATTAAAATTATATTTCCTTCAGGTATAGTGGTTTCTTGAACGAACTTCTATTTTTAATTTTATGCATCTTCCTTTTTTATTTTCATTTTCATTTTCTATTCAATTTCCTTTTGTAACGAAACTTCCTTTTTTATTTAATTTCCAAATGGATCGTTAAGGTATAGTGGTTTCTTGAATGAACTTCCATTTTTATTCTACTTGCATTTTTATTCAATTTCTTTTTCCATTCAACTTCCTTTTTTTTTTAATTTCCAAATAGATCGTTCAGGTATAGTGGTTTCCCTTTTATATTTTTATTCCACTTCTATTTTTATTCAATTTCCTTTTGTTTAATGTCCAAATAGATCGTTAAAGTATAGTAGTTTCTTGAATGAACTTCCTTTTTTAATTTTATTCAATTTCCTTTTCTATTCAACTTCCATTTTTATTTAATTTCCACTTCTATTCAGCTTCCATTTTTAATTTTATGCAACATCCATTTTTATTTTTATTCAACTTCCTTTTCTTGAATTTCGAAGTTATTTTTATTCATCTTCCATTTAAAAATAAAAAAGGAACCATTATATGTAGCGATCTCGGTTTCCCTTTGCTTTAATTGTTGTATCCGGACTTAGGTTCCGTGGAATTGGTTGTTGTGTATATCTCGTTTACATCCTTTACTCTTTGTATTTGAGTCTTGGGAAGGTTTGAAACAGGTTAGTTGAGCTTAGAAACCAAAACTAGATGCCCAGATTTTGGCCTGTCCGCTCGAGCGGAGCTTTTGACGCTCGAGCGGGGCCTTTGTTGTTGCTTGTCCGCTCGAGCGGGGGTTTTGGTGCTCGAGCGGGAAAATCACCCATCCAGTATTTTCTGTGCAGTGTTGGACACTCGAGCGGCGGTTTGGACGCTCGAGCGGGAGTTTGTGTGTGACGCTCGAGCGGGGAGTTGGATGCTCGAGCGGGGAGTTGGATGCTCGAGCGGGGACCTGGTTCTGCAAAAGTGCTGGGAGTGTGTATCTGGTGCTCGAGCGGCAGTTTGGACGCTCTAGCGGGAGTCTGTGGGTGACGCTCGAGCGGGGAGACTTGTATATCACACCGGGTTTCACCTTTTTGGATCACTTTTTGATTTCCTTTCTCTCTCTTCCTTTTCCGAAAAAGCCATTGGAGAGCACCTCACTCTAAAACCTAACTTCTCTCTTAGGATTGATCTAGCTAGAGTGTTTTCCTAACCTTTGGCCTTTGTAAAAATGTCGTTGATCGTCGAGGGCTATCTTTTGATCCAAAAATCTTAGGATTTGGAGCATTTTCATTTTCGTCATCTTCTTCCCTTGGGCTCCGAATTTGAGGTAGGGATTCCTACTCACTCTTATGGTCTTTGACATAGATTTTTGATTGTTTTGATAAAGTGTTGAAGTTGGATAATTTTGGGACTTAGGGTTTCAAAATGTTAAAAGAGGGTTTTGTTATTTTGACTCTAAAATGTGTAATTTGGGTTTCAAAATAATGATATTGTTGTTGGTAGTTGATATATGGACCATTGGGTCAATATTGGGAAATGGGGTAGAAACCCTAATTTGTTGTATAAATTAATTGTCATAATTAATTTGGGAATGTTGTGATTATATGGAATTGAGTTGGAAATAATGAAATAGACTCATTATATTGTGAATTGGTGGAGTTGGATTTGTTAATCACCCACTTTTGGAAATGTTGATAATTGTATCTGTTGGAGCTTTTATTATCTGTTTAGAAATAATTGCTTGAGCTACCGGTGGAGGGTAGTTTTGATTGTTGTAGACAATGCATGATGATTAGGCAAACTAAAACTAATCAATTGGATGTGTCATAGAGTATGACGGTTGATAGAATACCTTAATGTTATGTATTGACTGATTGTGTATATGACCTATGTGTATACACGTTGTGTATGTGGGAGGAGATAGGGGATGTACTCCACAGTTTAGGGGAAGATAGGAGATGGACCTCTAAATCGGATGTTGTTTGGGAGGAGATAGGGGATGGACTCCGCTGATACAGCTCATATGCTTGTCAGTTAATGTGTTGATATAGCTCATATGCTTATCTATGGAAGTGTTGATATAGCTCATATGCTTATCTGTTGAAGTGTGGATATAGCTTGTATGCTTATCTGTTGAGGTGTTGATATAGCTTATATGCTCATCTATCGAAATGTTGATATAGCTGGTATGCATATCTAATGTAAAATGGGAAACGTTTAATATGAGTCACTGTCTCATGTAAGTTGTTGGCCAGGTTCTGAGCCGTTGTTGTAAATTGTGAATTTGATAAGAAATGAAAAATGGAATGAAACATGGACATAGTGGTCATGTAATGGAAATGGACTATGAATTGATTTATGGGAATTAAACATTTATTAATTGCCAATGTCTTAGTTACTGTTCATACTGTGTTTAGCATATCTCTACTGGGCGTTGGCTTACCCTATATGGGACATTATTTTCAGGTACAGGTAGCATGCCACCTCCAAGGACATAGCTTCGATGATGATGAGAGTTGGAGACTCTTTTTGTTTATTTTGTTTGTATTACATGTATATCAAGCCAAGGGCTTCTTTTGTATAGAGTTAGCACTCTTCTTTTGTGTAACCAAGTGTTGACTTGGAAAGCTATAAGCCCGTAGGGCATTTGCTTTTGTTGTTAACATGTAATACTGTTGTAAGAACTACTCTGATAAATAGAAATGGTTGATTTCTCTTATATCAATGCATGTCTAAAGTGATGAGTTTTATGTATTATTTTGAGGGCGTGACAACTTGCTATCAGAGCGTACCGGGTTCGAATACTTTGGGTACGTGGGAAGTGATTAGTATCACAATGGGTTTGTCTCGCTTGATGGAGACTTAGATGCAGTGTCATATGCTATGTGTTTAATTGATAACATGCTTATGTGACTATGTAGGTATAGAATGTAGTTTCTAGGATGTTGATTGGATCCATGGGTTTCTGGGAGTCTTGTTGGAAAAGCACTTGATCAATGCTATTTCTAACCAGAACTCTAGTAACGCCTTGGGACTATCATTATCCGGGAATGAAATTCATAATTGCTTATGTGTTTATTTGCTTATGTGGAGTGAATTACAGTTGTCTATGCATTAGGACGCGAGTGTTATGGCTTCGGCACATTTGTGAATGTGCTAATAGTCTTGGTTACCTTTATTAGGATGTCAGGACGAGGACGTAGTAGGCGTGGCAGGTAGGAGATGCCTTTACCGGATGATATTCTGGCACAGCAGGAGGGAGTTGGTCAGGCCAATGTGGCAGAGCCAGCGGGTCAGCAGGCTATGTGTAGTGACCCTCATCCCCGCCTTAGCCTTGTACATGAGCATCTGCATGATTTTGTTTTACAAAGCTTGCATTAGTGAATTTTGATTTGTTTTACCTAGGGTAAGGTTCTTGTCTTGCTTTGCACTCATGTGAAATTACTTGTTAGCCTTGTTCCTTTCCTGGTGAGTCTAGCCGAGGTCATCTTAAGCCTAGTCACCTTTGAACCCTTTTGCACTTAGAACTACCTTGAAACCACTTGGTTGACCTCTATCTTCACCCTGGCATATTAGCCAAGATGTCACTATCTAGGCCGAGGTGTTCAGCACCAAGGCCGAGGAGTGTATCCTCTAGGCCGAGATGTCTTGCACCTAGTGATTTTGTTCCTGGGCAGGTATGACCTAGACCGAGGTGTGGCACATCCAAGCCAAGGTGTGGCACAGCTTAGTCAAGTGTTGTCCTCCCTAGCCGATGTCATTGTCACCCTACTTGCTGAAGCTTTGTCCTAGCCGAAATCATCACTTGCCGAAGTGCCTTGCTATATAGCTTGTTAGATACGCTTTGTCATAATCTTGTCTTGTCAATCTATCACCTTTTTGAGGTAACCCAATCCGGTAGCGCCACGTGTCCGAGCTGAAGGTTAAGTCAGCTGACAGACCTAAAAACATATCATTTTGTATCAAATCTTGCCTTTTAGAGAGAGAAGCTCTAGGAGGAGAGGAGGAAGAAGTTCTTGAGAGAGGAGTAGACTTCCAAGCTTGATCTTTGGTGTTTGAGCCGTTAGATTCGTGTCTTAAGGTTAGAATCTTAACCTACTCTTGTTGTTCTTATTAATCATCTAGCTGCATTGCACGATCGAATCTGTTCTGCATGCCATGCATTGATTTAAATTTGGTTTTGAAAGAGAAAATAGTGTTCTTGTGTTCTTGAAAAAAAGTCTTATTTTGATCCGAAAGTTTGTAACAAGAACCATGTTTTTGTGTTTGTTTTCATATGATCTTCTTGTATGGGTACCCAGGTCCATGTTTTCGAACTCACGGCATGAAATCTCAGATTTTATAATG
>CM069916.1:101220339-101469219 GCA_036172215.1 Camellia granthamiana | reverse complement strand
TCATAATTGCAAAAATATCATTACTACATCATTCTTGTCTTAAATTTTGAATGAAAATTATGTAGGTATATCATTTTTCGATAACTTGATTTTTGGAAAGATCATTTTTTGCATGAATTATTTATTCACGAATTTATTTTGATGCTTCGAATAATTCCTATTGTAGAATTAATTGAGTAGATCATTCATGAAAAAAATAAGTTACTTGGACATTTATAGTCCCATAACAAGACTATATTTGTTTTTTGTTTTTTTAATAAATAATTAGCATGATTTAGATAATTTTTTTAAAAATAATTAAGACTTGATCATAGAGTTACATATGTTTGATCAACCTGACTTTTTGCATATATTTGACGAATTCTATAATATGAATAGTTCGGATTATCAAAGTAGGCTTGAGACAAACTCTCATAAGCTCTCACAATAGGATTTTTGTGGCTTATGGCATAGCAACAGCTTCCCACCCAATAATTAAACAATTTGAATTATCATACATGAATCTAAATTGGATCTACTAAGACAAATGTGAACTAATTGGATAGAAACCATTCCATTTTAGAAAAGCATTTTCCATATATAAGAAAATATTATTTTACCGAAATAGACGGAACGGTCAAATTAATGTATCTGCTTTGACAAAAAGGATTCTAATGGAAAGACTAGCGAAATGAAATTATGTGTGCTGAGTCTGTTTTGCGAAAGACTTTTGACAATTTATTATTTATTTTTTATTTTTTATTTTTTATTTTTTTTACCTTATCTCACAAAAATATATAAATTTTATTACAATAAATATAAACTTTTACTTCTCACAATATGCCTAACTTCTCTCACAAAAAGTATTATTTTAGTTATATATGACTTTTAGATGTATATCATAACTTCAAAATTCATAACATTTATTATAAAAATCGTAACTTTCATCTCACAAAATGTATAACTTCTCTTACAAAACATATAATTTTTTCTACAATGTGCAACTGCACCGTGTAACCTCTCCCCTACTTTGCTATTCTCTATTTTTATGAATTAATCATACATCAATTTGATAGTGCAGTCGAGCAAAAAAATAAATAAATAAGTAAATAACAAAAAATAAAAAGTAATAATAATAAATAAAATAAAAAGACAAAAGATACATACACCATGGGCCCAACAAAATGATATACATTCTCTAAATATTTGACAAATTTTGATTCTCTATCTTTTCTAAATGAAAATCTAATGTTTAAAGGGTAAAGCATGTGTGGATGGTGAAATTGCCTTCACGCGACACTACAACATATAAGAGTTAAAAGTGAAAATTTTGTTGCAAAAGACATTTAGGGACCAATTTTTATCGTCATGAGGATAATTGTTAAAAGGTCGTCCCGAAAAGTAAAAAATAAGGCTTTTAGCGACAAAATTTTAAAAATGTCACTAATAAATAGACTTTTAGGAATAATAATTAGGCCTCAAAATGGTGTATTTTTTGAGATAAAAAATTTGGTCCCAAAAAGATAATAATTCATCACTAATGTCTAATAAAAATATAATAACGACACTTTTCGTAACAAAAATATTTGGTCTCTAAGAAATAATTTTCTCTCTAATTTTGGTCTCTAAAACCTTAATTTTTTGTAGTGCGGGATTAGTGAGATGATTCGCCTACTCCTTTATCTGCATGAGAAACCAAAGTTAGTAATAACCCTCTTAACGATCAAGTCAATGATTTGGTTGGATATTCTTTATAACATAAATGAAATTAGTAATTTTGGAAAAAAAAAAAAATTTCTTTATTGTTTTTTTTTATTTTTTTGTGTGTGTATTATCTTAGTCTGCCCTTTCTTCTTTACCTGGTTCTCCTTTTTTGTAGTTGATTAAGGTATTATCGTAAATCATTGATCTTCCTTTGATAGGACGACTAACCTCTTGTCAGGGGTCACTTTTGTTACTGGCCAAGTTGTATCTGTTGTGGACCGTAGAATCTCTATCGGATGGTCATACTATTATCAGACCATAGTGGCCAAGTTGTATATATTGAGAATTGATCATTGGATTTGGGCTGATGGAACAGTACTGTTCCTTATCAGCAATTGTAGAATCTCTTCCTGGATGCTCATACTTTTAATTTGCTTTAAATGTAAATCATTTGTCTATTTTCATTAAGTAATGTTAATTGAAAAAAAAAATTTAGTCATTAAACTCAACAAAAGAGGGTATTTTGGACATTTTATATACACCTCCATTAGTTTAATACTTAAAATATATTTTTTTCATAAATTTTACGTAATGAAAATAGGCTAATGATTTAGATTAAAAACAAATCAACATATTCAAATTTAAATTAATAAAATAAAAAACATAAAGTTTGTTTTGTTACAAAAGTGAAACTTTGAGTCCTTTTTCTTTCTTTTTTTTTTTTTTCCCCCCAAAACACAAATAATAATTTGAATTGTTTAGACTAATTTTTCATTCCTTCCTCCAGCTCCTACCTTCTCCGGCTAACATACATAGCTCATTACTACATTTGACACCATTGCGGACAACCTTCTCTTGCTATTGTTGCCAAAGACCTAATCTGACAACCACCTGACTAACACTTTGCACTACTGGCAACCATCCTATTGGCAGGGCCACCAATGACCATTGCTGCCAATCCTTCCAACTACCAACTTCTATTGAAACTGCATTTGGCCCTAAAACCACTTTCAACCACCACCTTCACCGAATAAACATTTTCAGAAATATCACATATTTTTTAAATAAATTTTTAAAACATGTGCGTATCAAATATATTTTTTTAATTTTATTTTTATAAAAAAAATAAATATAAATAAGTTTAATGTTTTTTTTTTTCGAACAAAAACCGAAAAACTATAAATATTACCAGACATAACTTAAATATTTTATTTATAAATTTCTTATCAAGTTAAAGTAATAATAAATAAATTCTTATCATGCATATCAATAGCTAAAACGAAAGATTCAAAATATTTTAGACGTGTCTATTACCATAATTTATTTATTTTTTTAAAATGCTACATTAACTATTAAAATTAACTCAGAAACATATCAAGAAAATACATTAGATGGTTAAAATTAATTTCATGTGTGAGTCCCACATACATGAATGGATTTCAGTCACATACCAATTTTCTAGTCTAAGATTATGGACTCATGGACTTTTTGTACATATGTTATGGCACAACATATGTGATGAATTAAGACCACATGAACAATTAAACCCAATATTGAAAATATAAACTAGGGTGGAAGAACGTCTATAAATATCAATGCAACGCCCAATTAATATTGACAACTAAGTTTGATCATGGAGTGTAGTTCAAAATTGTATTTGGGGACATTCATAACACTATTTCTAGTTGTGCTTGTGTTTCAAAGTTATGGAAGTTTAGGATGCATGGAAGAAGAGAGGATTGGGCTCCTGAAACTTAAAGATGCACTCAAGAATAGGTCATTTTTAAGTTCATGGGGTGGTGAAGAGAGTGATTGCTGTAGGTGGAGGAAGGTCAAGTGTGATAATACCACAAAAAGAGTGATCAAACTTTCTCTAAGTAGCAAACTACAACCCCAGCAGCTTAATTCGTCCTTGGATGCTTCATTATTTCTTCCCTTCACAGAATTGCAGGTCTTAACATTATCTTGGAAC
Source organism: Camellia granthamiana (assembly GCA_036172215.1). NCBI lineage: Eukaryota > Viridiplantae > Streptophyta > Magnoliopsida > Ericales > Theaceae > Camellia > Camellia granthamiana. Next base: position 101,465,564 of record CM069916.1, on the reverse strand, counting down.
GGCTTGAAAGGTCTCTCTCTCTCTCTCTCTCTCTCTCTACCCAAAAGTAATATCAAGAACACATTTTGATATTACCCCTATTTTTTAGAGAAAAACATTTTTTTTATTATTTTCTGGAGTTTTATATGATGAAAAATGAAATTGAAAAAAAAAACAAGTTTATTGAGATGCAAAATATTTTTCACTTTTGTATATTGGAATTTTTTTGGAGGTCTAAAGTCATGTCAACACCACCACATTATCACAAGCACCAACACCACCACTAATGCAACCACTAGTACATTAATTTTGAGGTCGCCATCAAATATAGAAAAAAAATAATTATGGAAAACATTTTTGGAAGGGCAAATTACGCTGGTATTCCTTATATTTGGCCCATTGTGTCATTTCAGTTATTCAATTTCAATTGGTTCAATTTTGACAATTGATTTTAGATTTTGTATCAATTTGATCTAATTGATAATGTTGTTGGTATTTTTGAGAGAAAATAATTACTGAATTAGTTGAGGTTAACTCACTGAGTTGAGCAAACTTATAATTTTGCTCCTAAAATAATGACAAATGCTACTTATGTGTGTATTTTTCATTAAAAAATGTTAACAGTTGTATTCAATCGGACTAAATTGAGATAGAGTCATAATTTTAGAGTCAAAATCTAGCCAATTGAAATTACATAGACCAAAATAACACAATGATCAAAATACAAGAATTACAGGCGTAATTTGCCCTTTCTGAAATTATTTTCGACAAAAAAACGTTATGAAAAGAAAATATTTTATGCCGAAACAAAAGGAAGGAACATTACTTGATGATGCTTTGATGCAGGTTTCCAAGGAGTGCTTAGATTGAATAAATTACAAGATTTGAATTTACATCAAAATGAATTCACAGAACTCCCATCCTTGGGTGGGCTACCATGCCTTACATCCCTAGATCTTGTATCCAATTTTTTGGGGAACTCAAACAATTTTGAAGGTATAGATTTTCATTTCATTAAAGAATATCTTGACTTGTAGTTGAGGAGATTTAATATCCCAACACTTACTGTGTTCTATGTTTGATAGAGTTAACTACTTTGAGCAATTTGGAAGTGTTAAAGCTGGGCAATAATTCGATTACCAGTGAGATTGCAACCTCTTTTGCGACCTCTATTGCAAGCCTCACATCTCTTAAGACTTTATCTTTAGCAGACAATAAACTAAATGGCTTGTGGCCAGTTGAAGGTAATTCAAAAATATTATTTTAAGTGTTCAATGATGTGAATGAATTCTCATGTTTTATGGGCTCATAAGATCATGAACATGTTTGCATTTCGATTTAAAAGTCATTATTATTATTATTATTATTATTATTATTATTATTATTTAGCATGGAATCTACTAAATATTAGATCAATTAAGAATTTCAATTTATGTCCACGAAAAGAACAAAAAAATTATGTGTTCTCGTTTTCGCTACTAGCTCTTAGCATTTGGCAATTTTTCCCCAGATTTGTGTCATGCTCTTAGTGAAAATTAAATAAGTCTAGAGGGAAATGGATCAAAGAACTTTGCAACAATAATCACAGAACTTGCATGTTCATTTTTGTAGGCATGTGCAAATTGAAGAACCTTGAAGAGTTGGATCTTTCTGCGTGTGGCCTAGAGGGAAAGCTTCTTCCATGTCTCTGCAATTTGACATCCATCCGTTCGCTTGAACTTTCGAAAAACAATTTCAGAGGAACCATTCCTTCAACAGTATTCTTTAGTCTCAAGTCACTTGAGTATGTTTCTCTTTCTGAAAATCTTTTTGAAGGCTTGTTCTCGTTCAGTTCACTTGCTAACAACTCCAAACTTGTGGTCTTTAAACTTGCAAGTTATAACAATCTTTTAAGGGTGGAGACAGAGATCCCACGCATGTTCCTTACATTTCAATTGAAAGTCCTCCACTTATCAAATTGTACTCTCAACGAGCCACATGGAACTATACCAAGCTTTCTCTTAAATCAATATGACTTGAAAGCTGTTGACCTTGGCTACAACAAAATGAGAGGAAAGTTCCCAAGTTGGTTGTTAGCAAATAATACAGGATTGGAATTCCTATGCCTTAAAGCAAATTTCTTCAGTGGGCCTCTTGATTTTCATCCTAATTCATACAATGTCAGCATGACTGTGCTTGATGCCTCCAACAATGTTCTCGATGGACAACTTCCATCTTATATTGGTTCTGTGCTTCCAAATTTGTACTTCTTAAAAATATCCAAAAATGTATTGCACGGTAATATCCCTTCTTCATTGGGTGATATGAGAGGGTTATTTTATTTAGACTTGTCCCACAATAAGTTATATGGACAAGTCCCAGAGCATCTAGCCAGTGGTTGCAAATCATTGACAATTTTAAGGCTTTCATACAATAATTTGCATGGCCAAATATTTCCTATCAATGCAAATCTTGCAAAGCTGCAGTTTTTGTATTTGGACAACAACAACTTCACAAGGGAGCTCTCACCTGGACTTCTAAATAGCTCTAAATTAGAATTACTAGATATTAGCAATAATGGAGTGTTTGGGAAAATTCCTAGTTGGATAAAAAAACTTTCCCTCTTTAACTTTTCTCATAATGTCCAAAAATTCTTTGGGAGGTCCACTATCAATAGAATTTTGCAAGTTGAATGAACTTCGCTATGTCAACCTTTCTCATAACAATATCGGTCCAACCATACCTCCTTGTGCAAATATATGTTGTCCTTGAATTACCTACATTTGCAAAGAAATGATTTTAGGGGAACTATACCAATTGTTCTATCTAAAGCTTCTTCCCTAGCAACATTAGATATGAGTGACAACAAATTATCAGGTGAAATTCCTAAGTGGATCACTTCACTGTCAAATTTGAGGATCCTGCTCCTGAAAAGTAACAATCTTGATGGTCTCATTCCTATCCATTTGTGTCAACTCAAAAACATAAGCATATTGGATCTCTCTCATAATCATTTTTCTGGATCCATTCCACCTTGCTTGAAAGATATCACTTTTGGATGGGGAAGAACATTGGATGGTACATTTTCTATCAAAGACCAAAATATGTCTTCGTTTGTAAGCTCATACAAAACCCAACTTCCTATAAAGGCGTTGGATTATTATTTAGCATATTATACATTCGATGAGATTGAAGGAGTGGAGTTTCTAACAAAGAGCAGGTATGAAACCTACATGGGAAATGTTTTGTACTTCATGTCTGGAATAGATCTTTCTTGTAACAATCTAACTGGTCAAGTTCCTTCTGAAATTGGAAACCTAAGTTGGATTATTTCATTGAACCTCTCATACAACCAATTGATCGGTGCAATCCCGGTGACATTTTCCCACCTAAAGCAAATTCAAAGCTTGGACCTATCTCACAATAAGTTGAGTGGTCAAATTCCTTCACAATTGATAGAGTTAACCTTCTTGTCATTCTTCAAAGTCGGTTACAACAACTTATCTGGTAGAACACCAGAGAGACGGGCTCAATTTGCAACATTTGATAAAAGCAGTTATGAAGGAAACATTTTTCTTTGTGGAGAGCCATTAAAGAAAAGTTGTACCAACACTGACCATCATGCTCCACCGTCTTCAGAACTGGTAGCAGATGACTCTTTCAAACTCATGTTTTGCTGGAGCTTTGAAGCATCGTATACTGTGGCATTCTTATGCTCCATAGTCTTTCTTCATCTCAACTCATACTACAGAAGCCAACTTGTTAAATACATAGAGGCACATGTTTTGTCATACTCTTGAGTGTTCATAAAGTTGTCTATAGTCTTGTATAAGCTTGTGATTGCAAGTTTATTTTTACTTATTATGTTGAGTAAAGTTGCTAATTTGGTGTTGGGTGTTGATTCGAGGGTTCATTATCTTGTTTGGTGTTGGGCAAAACTTTTTCATCATAGGTGATCAACAAAATTGACGGCAACAACGTTAGTGGTTGTCTCTTTCTTATTTTGGCATTACTCTGACTCAAGGGTGGAACCAGAATTTTAACTACAGAGGGGTCAAGATATGACAAAAAAAACCTTTTACATATCAATTTTTACATACTGTCATATTTTAATTCAATAACGATCAAATAATACATAAAAAATTATCATCTATTTAACATGATCAAAAAAGAAGTCATATCCACTCAACTTTAATATATAAATGTGGAGGTTCAGAGAGAGATATCTCTAGGTGATTTCCGGCACTACTCCAGCGGTACTCCGGCGACATTTCAGCGACTCATTTTACACTTGTAAAGTGTAGATCTACACTCTTAAAATACAGATCTACAATTTTAGAGTGTAGATCTGGACTTTTTATGTCCGAAATAGGGGTCTTGAGAGTTTTCTCCTCCCATTTTGGCATAGATTTTTGAATTTTTAACACCCACAATGGTTCCTTCCTCTCTGAAGCCTTCTCCCATATCATTATGGGTGTACTTCCTTCTCTGCTGACGGCGGCAACGGAGTTGGGCAGCTGCGATGGGGACGGCGTCAATAGGGACGGCGGACTTTCAAGTAAATCTTGCTTTCCAGACCACATATTGAATAGATTGGTGGATTTTCCTGAATCATAATTGTTTTTTTTTTTTTACAGATTTATTTTTTTGTTGTTTGTTGGGATGGCCTTGTGGGGTCTTGTTTATGTAGTATTGTTGTTTTATTAATATAATGTTTCCTATGTTCTCAAAAAAAGAAAAAATTTAATATATAAATAAAAGAGAAATCATAAGTTAATTGATTATTTGGATATGCTAACTCAATTATCTATTAAACTAAAAGTCATTTTTTTCTTTTTTCAAATTTCAAAAGTTTTCCACTAGGTATCATATGAATCTCACTAATATGATATTAGCACTATAAGTATGCCTCATCAGGTGATAAATAAATTGTGATAAAAAAAATATAATTAATTTATTATTACTATTAAATGATGCATTTATTAAATAAATTAAAAAAAGATAATATTTCTATTTTTTTTCCGGTGTTCCAATTCTTTTGTACAAAGAAACTTGTTTTTATCAAGAAACATAAAGTTTTTAATATTTCTATAATGCCCCCCAAAAATATTGACATCCGATATATCTAGATTAACTCATGGACATAATCTAAATCTTTTTACTTCTCATTATTACATACAAGAACATTGAATAATATAGACATTTCAATAGTCAAGATTCATACTAAATCTCCATTTTTCCATTAACTATATCCAACATCAGATTACATAAAAGAGAGACCACATGCATTAATACATTCATCATCCTTAAGATATAAATCTATAGCATGTGATAATAACAAATTAAAGTAACAAAATACAAATTAATGTCTCAATGGCTACAAGTTCCAAGGCTTTGCCCTATTACAACAAAGTAATTTTTAAACTCATACATAGATAGCCCTTGACTTGCAAAACAAAATAAAACAAGTAAATAATTGAGCATTGTGCTCCGAAAAGATCCTCCATGCCTTCACTTCGGCGAAAGCACACCATAATCACATGGAAAATGGTTTCCACTAAGGGATGAGTATAAAGCCCAATAGAGATAATCTAAATAAAGTGCATACAGTTTAACAATATCATAAGGTGCAATGCATATGAGATGCCAATGCCAAAATCATAGGTCTTCTTATTTTGAAATTCTCATACCATGTACTTGTTCAAAAACATAACCAACTCAAACATCCATTTGATAGAACAAGAGGTGGTAAATGCAACACTGGTAATCCATAGGCTGGTGTCTACAAGTAAGTATAACTAGCACTACCAATCTCCACTTTACCGACTCTTAATCGGAAGGCACGTGGTACCTACTCCGTGCATATTTTCAATTTTTCACTCTGGACACTCAGGCCAACTTAAACAATACCAATCTACAACCCTATCCAGACTTACTAAACGTATTTACCCCATAACTTAACACATTTCAAATATTCCCAATGAAAATAAAATAAAAAATAAAAAAAATCAATTTCTCAAATCCAATGCGAGGATTAAATCATGAAATTATACAATATTCAATGCCATGCATGAATTTGCAAATATTTCAATTTATCTATTTCACATGCAATTTATACAATAATCAATACAACCCTCCACCGTTGACTAAACAATTATCTCTATACAAAATATAAATTTTAAGAGACAAATATAACTCATAAACTCATATTTTCAATAATTTCAACATAGGAGCAACAATTACATGTTCAATCTCCTTTTTCCTAACTCAATCAAGAATCATAATATTCCTCCAAGTTTTTATTTATTTATTTATTTATATTATCAATTTTCCCTTTTTATTCAAACTCAAGAATTCACCAAAAATCTTCATAATGCCAAAAATAACACTTGTTTCTTTCAACTTTTCTTAATACCTCAACATGATAAATATTTTCATTATTCTCAAGAGTTCAATATTTTCAAATTATTCCAAAAGGAACCTCAATGTCTCCCAATATTCCCAACAACATTCTCATCAAACTCATCCCTTTAAACCTCCACTTTCAAATACTCATTTGTTCAAATATACATATGTTTTTAACACTTATAAGTTTTTCACAAACTTAGCCCAAAATCTAAATCTTAACATTTTAAATTTCTAGGGTTTTATTAAAATTTGGGGATTTCTCATTTAAAAATAATACATTCCTCAAAATCCATGAGTCATACAAAAATCACACTCAACTAACAAGGGATTTTTTAAAAAAATTGAGAACTTCCCCATGTTTATGCATTTAATATACCATTAATAAAATGCTAATCCTTTTAAATATCACATGATCAAAATAACACATAATAAAGCTAAAACACATATATAATGTTTAAAAATTCCCTACCTCCAAAGCTAGAAGAAGAAACAAGCAAAAACTCTAATTTTCGACTTCATCAAATTTCAATCTCCACTAGTCAAAATGTTGCTCTTGCCAAACTCTTCACTTTGACCTCAAGAACTGGGGTCTAAAACGTAATAAATTTTGGTGGATCAAAGCTTTTACAGGATAATTGTAAAAGAAAAAAAAAAATAAGAAAGAGAGAATCGAGAATCGAGAGCCGAGAGAGAGAGAGAGAGAGAGAGAGAGAGAGAGAGAGAAGCATTGCTGATCAAACAAATAAATAAAAGAGAAAGAAGTGAAAAGAAAAGAAGGGGGGAGGGCTAGCGATGGCAATTTAAACCCGGCTCGGCGAGGACCCTATCTCCTCACCCCGATTTGAGCTGGTTTTTCTCGAAAATTACCCCTCATAAGGCCGAGGATGGTATTAAAAATTGAATCCCTGATCAGTTTCGAACCAGGGACAATGATCAGTGTTCAAGCCCTGGCCTATCCCCAACCTCGACCTCGAATTTCCCCGAAGTAAAATTACCATTTTGCTCCTATATATATATATATATAAACCAACCCTCTCACTCACACAGCAGCACCTCAAACTCACCTCATCACCGCCTCTCATCTCTCTCTCTCTCTCTCTCTCTCTCTCTCTCTCTCTAAAACCCTCTGCCGATCTTCATTCTCCTAGCACCACCGATCTTCCTCCTTTCCCTCCTTCCATCACCGTCGAGATCTGAGTTCACTTTCCCCGACCTCCGTCACTATCTCCGACCGCCGATTGAGCCACCACAACTCCACCGTTTCTTTTCTTCTCCAACGGCGGTGAGGCCCCGAATCACCGCCACCATCACCACTGTTTATGGCAGTTGCAGTGACACCATCCGACCAAGCTTCTCCGATCCGGCAGTGGCACCATTCGGCGGTGAGGCCAAGCTTTGTCGATCTCCGCCACGGCCCTTACCCTAGATCTGGAATTTTCTCCCCTCTCTCTCTCTCTCTCTATGTTGTTGTTGATGATGAACAGATCTCTCTCTTTCTGTGTTGTTGTTGTTGTTGATGATGATGAACAGATTTGTTATATCTTTTTTTTTTTTTTTTTTTTTTTTTTTTTACATTTGAGCTCATCAGATCTGTTAATGGTGATGATGATGATGAACATATCTGTATGATAATGCTGAACATATCTCTCTCTCTATGTTGTTGTTGTTGTTAATGATGAACAGATCTGTTGAATCTATTTTTTTTTTTTGGTCGGGAAATTTTCGGGGTTGGGGAAACTCGATCCCTGTTAGGGGGCGGATATAGGTTCCCCATCGGGGATCGGGACCGGGGACGGGGTAATTTCCACCATTGGGGATCGGGGACGGGGAGTGTGATCCCTGGCCCTGCCCCGTTGCCATTCCTAGGGAGGGCGCAACACCCCTACGTGGGTCTGCCTCTTTCCAAACATTTAATTTAATTTTTTTATCTTCTTATTTTTTATTTTTTATACTCATCTTCATATATATATAATGAAAAGTAAATTATAATTACATCATAAAATTTTATAACATAATTTATAAAATATTATAACTTTTCTCACCATAAAATATATTTTGTTTATTAGTATACATCATATAAATATTTGTAACTCTCTCAATATTATAAAATAAATAATAATAATAATAATAATAATAATAATAATAATAATAACAAAAACAATAATATATGGTTACAAACGAGTCGTGATTCAATCAATTGGATCCAAAATGAATGAAATTTAATAATCTAGACTAAACCTTCAACTAAAAATTAAAGCATAAAATAATTTAAATAGATTCAAGGTGATCCCCACCATCAACATAGTCAAATATGAACTAAAATAATATAATTTGGATTAATTAAATGAAATCCCAAAAATTAAATTTATATCCACATTCAATAATCAAGACCCAAGAATAATTAAAACTAAAAAAAATTGCAAAGCAGGCCTTATGAAATCGAAATCAAAATTGAAATCGGGAAGTAATATAATTTGTTTTCAATAATTTAAATGAAATGGTCCACGACACTACAACTATAATAATAATAACTACACAATCAAACAATTTGGAAATTCATACCAACCCAACTCCAATAATACCCAAGCCCGCAAACATATTAAGGAGATTACTAAACAAGTAACCAAAAACATTTAATTCATTAATTAAATTAAATTTGATTCGACTCGTTACAAGTCCTACATAAGGTAGGAGTAGTAAGGGCCATTTGTAATAACAAAAAAGTTTTGGGCAGCAGTGTTTCCTTTGAACAGGGAGGCCGTAGCCCCTCACTGTCTACCAATAGTTTTGTCCCTACTTTAAGTCATCAAAGGAAACTCCGTAAGCTGTTAATACTCATTTGGAGCTATTTGTTGTCTTCAAGATTGTTGATTTGGGATATTTGTTAGTCTAACAATACGATTACACATAATATTAGCATGAATATTATAATAACAATGATAATAAATAATATATGTGGGGAAGCATTTTATGAAAGACACCACGTGGCTAAGGTGGCGCCGAGATTCCAACCGAGGTGCCATGTGGATTGGTCATGCTTTACCGAGGTAATCACAGCATTGTCGAGATGTTCTGCGGTAATGCTGGCATCTCGAGATATTCGGATAAGGGACAAGAGTCCTAGATTAGAAGAGGCTCTCAATCTGGAAAAGGATAGGGCTCTTGAGGAGTTTATCATTATCTAGTCGAGAGTTTAAGATAGGCATTGGTCCTAAGTCCTACGAAGTGAGACTTCTTGGGGACTAGGTCACTGCTGGTTATAAAAATGAGGCATCCTCGTGGGTCTAAGGTATGCTTCTGATTGTGAATTTAGTACTTATTTGGCATATTTGGGAGATTGTTTGACTGATTTGATTGTCGAAGTCCCCCGGGTGGACGAACCACCGCGGTATTCTCATCTTCTTGTTGGCAAGTGGTTGGCTTAATTTATTCTGTCGCGTGCTCTCCAACTAAGTTCCTTCTTTTGTTGTGTGGTCGGAAATCAACACCCACAATTTGGCGCCGTTTGTGGGAACTTAGTGAGAATAAATGGCCAACAACGGACTGGAAGTGAGAATTAGAGACAACATCTATAGTGAGGAGGAGGAACATGTGGATCCTAACACCAGAGGAGAAAATGATAATGAAGAAGTGTAGGACCTAAATCCTGGGACGAATGATATCGGCAAGGGACGCAACGGCCCGAAGAAGGGAGGCCGAGATGAGTATTACCAGGAAGGTGATCTATAGGTATGGAAGGATAAGTGTCTGAGAAGAGACAAGGAACTGAAAAGCATGGCGGACAAGTTGACAGCCCTATAGACGATAGTCAACTTCATGATGTAAAATAACGTAATACAACCATCATTTCCATTACAGGAAACGCCAGCACTAGCAACCAAAACTAATTCCCATAAAAGGGAACAGAAGACTGTCCCAGTTGTCTCACAACATGGCAAGGGATAGGGAAACTCACATTGTCTACCATGGGATGTCGGGCGAACAGAGTCAGTATGAGACGAGCTACAGATGACACCACGGACCAAGGGGACCTATGTTAGAGGATCTTGGCCAATCCAAGGGCAAGGCATTTGTTTTGATGATGCAGTGGACGAAGGGAAGTCCAAGAGAACACACAATTATAACGGAAGCAACACATTGAAAAGGCTGAAGTCCATTGACAGCTGAGCCCTCGAACGAGCAAAGGAGGACCTGAGAGATTACCTCCAGAGAAAGAGGCATAACGCCGAGATCACATCCAATGCCCAGCCAAAGACGCCATTCTCGGTGGAGTTGGATGCGTTCGAGGCACCGAAGAGGTTTAGCATGCCGAGGTTTCAAGTTTATGATGGTAAGTCTGACCCAAACTTTTATGTCGGCTTATATTTAAATTCAATGGCTTTGTGGAGTGGGAACGAGCAACTACTATGCAAAGTATTCCCATCATCCTTTGGAGGGATAACATTAGATTGGTTCTATAAACTGTCGAAAGAGAGAGCAAGAGTTAGGAAGGCTTGGCCGAGATGTTTGTGGCCAGGTTTGTTACAAACAAGTTTTAGCCACCAAGGTAGACTTCTTATTGGCTTTAAAGATTAGCTATGGTGAAGGCCTTTGGGCTTACGCCAAGAGATACTATGAGGTTTACAACCAGATCCTGGTTTGTAACTAGGAGTTAGCGGTCGTTTTTTGAAAAATGGCTCTGGATGATGATTGCCCGTTTCGGCAATCACTTGCACAAACCCTATCAAAGAACCTAGAAGAACTTATGGCACGGATCGAGAAGTATGCCAGAGCAAAGGAAGACACGAAAGGAAAGAGGACACTAAAACAAGAAAAGAGAAACAGCTCGCTGAAGTGAGGCCGAGGGAATACCAATGTTGACAGGCCTGAACAAGGAATAAGGGCTATGCAGGTAGTCAGCACGGTATTCAGGATTCCAATCTATAAGATATTTTAGAGGATCAGGAACCAGCCATACTATAGAGCACCGGAGAAGGTCCCTGGCGAGTATATGCGCAGGAGCACTAGGAAACATTGTGTCTACCATGACGAGGATGGGCAGACGACTCAAGGATGCAAGGCTCTGAAATCATACCTGGAGGATCTGGTCAAATAGGGACACTTGAGAGACCTAGTAGATGAGGATAACACAAGAGAAGAACAAACGAGGCTGCCCTAGGCACCAGCAGCACCACCTCTACTACCATCACCGTAGTAGGCAGATGGACCTCGGGTAATCAATGTGATTCACTCGAAGGTCAATAAGAATGAAGTTCGAGAGGAGACCCAGAGAGTAAGGCAGTTGTAGCATGTATATCAAGTCCAACCGAAGAAGCCTAGAACAAATGAACATCAGGGACTGATGATCTCTTTTACTGAAGCGGACATAGATATTGTGCAGCATCCGCATAATGATGCCCTGGTGGTAACTTTGAAGATTGAAGATTGCCAGGTAAGATGCATATTGATTGATTAGGGTATCTCTTGTGACATCATATATGTCAATTGTTACAAGGAGCATGGCCTCCGCAAGGATGATTTAGAGCAATCTGACAGCCCTATGGTCGAATTCAATAGGACGCCAACATGGCCTCTAGAAGCCACTAGTCTAGAGGTGCAAGCAGGGAGCAAGATGGTACTAACAAAATTTACTGTGATAGATACTCCCTCCCCATACAATATCATTTTGGGAAGACCTTGGTTGCATGCAATGAGGGCCATTCCCTCAATGTTGCACCAACTGCTACTATTCCCAACAGAACAGGGGATTGAAGAAGTAAGGGGAAACTAAGTACAGGCGAAAAATTGCTCCATGGCAGTAATGATGTACACCTACAATGTAAGGGAAGTAGAGAGTGCAGAGATTGAAAGTGAAGACCACGAGGACTTGGATAATGTCGGCAAAGAACCCGCCGACAAGACCGAAAAATGGTTCTTGTACAAGAAGGAGATGAGGAACGATTCTTTCTTCTCGACACTGGCCTCGCCAAGGAAGAAGAAAGAGAACTGGAGGCTTTCTTGAGAGAGAGCATAGAGGTGTTTTCCTGGACACCCATGAGATGCTAGGAATCAGCCCCGAGGTCACTAGTCACAGACTTTATGTGGGCAAGTCAGCTAAACCTGTCATTCAGAGAGTAAGGAGACCGACATTGATGCGTATGCAGGTAGTTGAAGAAGAAGTGGAGACGCTACTGGAGGCACAGACCATCCAAGAAATGAACTATCCCACCTAGTTGTCTAATACGGTGGTGGTAAAGAAGAATAACGGCAAGTAGAGGGTTTGCGTTGACTTCACAAGCTCGAACAAGGCTTGCCCCAAGGATAACTTTCTACTGCCCAAGATTGATTAACTGGTGGATGCCACATCGGGGCATGGGAGGATGAGTTTTCTGGACGCATACAGAGGGTATCACCAAATAGCAACGTATGCCCCAAATGAAGAAAAGACAGTATTCATCACCCCCAAAGGACTCTATTGCTATAGAGTAATGCCCTTTGGGCTAAAGAATGCAAGAGCGACATACCAAAGATTGGTCACCAAGATGTTCAAATATCTAATTGGGAAGACAGTGGAGGTCTACATTGACGATATGGTCATCAAGACTAAGGGCTCTCGGGATCATTTGGCCGACCTGAAAAAGGTCTTTGACGTATTTAGAACATAGCAGCTTCGACTCAATGCCTCGAAGTGCGTATTTGGAGCTAGATCTGGTAAGTTCTTAGGCTACTTGGTAACTACAAGTGGAATTGAAGCGAGCCCAGATCAGATCAGGGCCATTCTTGATCTAAAGAGCCTGACAACAGCGAAATAAGTCCAAATTTTGACTAGCAAAGCGGCAGCCCTGAATAGAAACATCAGCTAGAGTTCAGATAGGTGTAAACCATTTTTTTTCAGTTATTAAAGAAAGCCACAAACTTTTTGCAAACAGAAGAATGCGAAGTTGCCCTGGCCAACTTGAAAAAGTACCTGACAACCCTACCAATGTTGTCAAACCTGGTACCAGGAGTAGAATTATTCTTGTACTTGGCAGTTTCGGACCATGCCGTGAGTGCCATGGTCATCCGAGAAGAAGAAGGTGAACAGAAAGCAGTGTACTATGTGAGCAAGACCCTGGCAAATGTAGAAACTCGGTACTTGCCTCTTGAGAAGTTAACATTAGCTCTGGTAATGGGCTCAAAAAAACTGAACCATTACTTTCAAGCCCACAAGATTGTGGTGCTAACTGAGTATCCACTAAAGTCCTTGTTGCAGCATGGAGACCTGACAGACAGAGTAGCTTGATGTGCTGTAGTTCTAGGTCAATATGACTTAGGCTGAGAACAGCAATCAAGGGCCAAGTTTTGGCCTACTTTGTGGCAGAATTCTCTCCAGGCGCGATGTCACGCCCCCAAAATAATATAGATAAACCAATTCGTAAGAGAAGTGAACATAATAGAACTAATATCCTTTCATTCATCAGAGTTCATAATACAAAAGATATTACATGCATTATACATTCATAAATGTTCAGTAACATTTGTTAACAATCAACAAAATAAATGCCCTACGGGCTTACATCTTTCCAAGATATCACTTGGTTACAACAAGAGAGAGTCCTAAGCTCTATACATGTTAAGCCCTCAGCTTGAATAAGATGCATAGTATGTAGAGGAAAATGAGTAGCACTCAAAGTAATGCATCACGTACCTCATGAAATGAGTGCCGGGCAACTTGCCACAATTTAATTGAAATCAACTTGCCACAACTTATTGAAATGTAATTAAAAAACACTGCAGATGGTAACTCGAGGAAACAGGAGCAACCAAACATGCAATTCAAATCACGTAGAATGTATGAGCATGTATGCATAATCCAAAGCACATGTATTAATCAGAGGGGAAAATGGCAGTCCTAAAAGAGTTTCAAAATGATTGGAGATAACTTTCGAAAGCTAAATCATATTAGAATCATTATGGCGGTAAACAACCCTAACCCAGGGAAAAGTGCTCAACAAATGACTCCTAAGTCCTCCCAAGCTATGTCCTTGGAGAAAGCATGTCACTAGTACTTGAAAATGGTTTCCCAAGTAGGGTGAGCCAAAGCCCAGTAGAAACAGTCTAATACAATGTATGAAGTTTAACTAAGATATAAGTGTCAGATAAATGTTCAATATTCATAATCAACTTACATTCTTTCCATAACCATTCAACACTGATGTTCGTTCTCATTTATTCATTTCAAGTTAATTCATTTCATTCCAAGTCATATGGTAAATATACCATATTTTTCAAATGATCCAACTAAGACTACAACTCAGTGGTTCTGTAATAGCCTGACCCTCATACATAATTCTGGTATCTTTTCAGTCCTTTATTCTGTGTTTTCGAATGCATATTATGAAATTCTATGTGAAATTACATTGAATTAAATGAAACTTAGAAAAAATGGATTTCAATCTGTTGGTTTGGCACATTATCTGTCACAATTAACCTGTTTAGATCTGAAATTGGGTACCTTAGAGGCTTAATTTTCAGAAATTGATTTGATATTTGGAATCTGCATAATTTTTAAGCTCTAATGAGAGTTTCTGTGAAATTTCAATTTGGAATGCTTAAACGATTGAATTTCGTCCTATTATAATCATAAATATCTATATATATATATATGTATATTAAGTTCTTGATTTAGAATTCTTGGAGGAACAACTAGAGAAGGTTTTGAAGGGAGGAAGAAACGTGGGTGTGGAAGAAAAACCCTCCAAAGGTAGAATTGGGGAAATTGGTGTGGATTACTTAAGCTAAACTTAAGGTATGGAATTTCTTGATTTAATCTCTTTTCCTTGTAGATCTTGGTTGGGAATTTCCCTCTTGTCTTGGAAGTTATGGTAGATAGAGAGCTTTATGTGATAATTTGTATTGATGAACTAAATTGAATTATAGAAGGGGGCCATCTCTGATCTCCTTGTTAGTTCATGAAAATTATTCAACTATGAGTTTGAATTTGAAGTTTGAATAGTTCTAGATGCATATATGTATGTAAACCCAAAGTAGTGGGAAATTTATGGTTGGTTTGCGTATGGATTGAGCGAGTGAAAGGGGTAAAGAAGGTTGTGATTGATTGGTTGTGTACTTTGGCACCTTAATTTGATGGTAGAATTCTTGTGAGGCTTGGTTTTGTGTTGTAGAAGATAGATTAAAGCTTGAATGTCAGGTTGGAATTCAATTGAAAGTCCAGAATTTCAGAATTTGCGTGGTCCGCTCGAGCGGCGGAAGCCCCGCTCGAGCGGGAAAGACGACCTCCCAGCAGTTTTGTGCAGGGTGCAGTCCGCTCGAGCGGCCAAAGTGGCGCTCGAGCGGGGAGGTTTATTTTCAGACAAAAATGTGTTTGTTCAGTTTTACGTGCTTGACTTCCTGGTATTTTTAGAATATTTTTCTGATGATTTTAACGTGATTATAAATTCATGTGAAGTATGGTGACTCAGAGAATGATTCCTATGATTTAAGAAAAAGAGAACTAATCTATAAGTTATGATTGTGTGCAGGGCACACTCCAGAAGGCACTAACACGCCGACACAACGCTGTGAGTAATAGTACCTTACATGTGCATTTATTTTCTGCTATATCTGTTTAATAACATTCTGTTTTCCGTCAGTTACGATATTAACGTACATATATTGATTGGAACTTAATGAAAATGAAATGTTGACAAGACACACGTACATTTGTATGTTCTGGGCCGTAAGGCTGTTCTGGGCCGAAAGGCTGTTCTAGGCCAAAAGGCTGTTCTGGGCCGAAAGGCTGTTCTGGGCCGAAAGGCTGTTCTAGGCCAAAAGGCTGTTCTGGGCCGAAAGGCTGTTCTGGGCCGAAAGGCTGTTCTGGGCTGAAAGGCCGTTCTGAGAAAGGCCGTTCTGATAATTCTGGGCCAAGAGGCTGTTTTGTTATAACTGTAATACCAGGCCTAAGGCTGTTCTAAAAGTGACATAATCTGAAAAGGAAACAACCTCAGACTCATTGTTGGATTCCATATTTCTGTAATGTATTGCTATACATTGTAATTTAAGTTGGTTGTTAAACTGTTTAAGTATTATTACTCATTGAGCTTGTCTCATTCTGTTATTTTGTCTGATTCTGTAGGAAAATCAACTTGGAAGTCAGTCCTAGCGTCGATATCACTCAGCTCGTGTCAACCTAAGGACAGCCAAGCACTTGAGGAAGCCTTTGCATGCTAGGACAGTTTTGTTAGACATTGTGTTTTTGCACCAATGTTTCTTTAGCTTAAGTGGTTTGTTTATAACATTTTGTTGGATACCCAATCTCTGGGTGGAACCGTAAATGCATGTGAATTAAGCTCAGATGCGTGTATATTATATGTCTAGACCTGAAGCATGATCCTGGCATATTGTAGTAATGGATGCATCTGCATGTTACTTAATTATATTAACGCTTCCGTTCAGGCCCCAAATATTTTACACAGCAGGCTAAATGTCTGTTTCTGACTGGGTCATGCCCAAAACTTTTAGGGGCCGGTTAGGGCCATGACAGGTGGTATCAGAGCACGAGTTGCTATCTCACACACAGATCCATTGAGCTTTAGGGCGTCCAGAAAAGCGTATGGCATCTTGCATGACGTCCTAAAAGTAAATGAAGAAAGAGTGATGGCAACGTAAAGTATACTCTGATAATACTAACAAATTTTGCATTATGCCTATTGTATGTAACTGCGAATTGTGTAGGAAATGGTGAGAACAAGGACAGAAGAGCAGGAAGATATTACTGCCGCATGGTTGGACAGGATGGAGAGGATGATTATGGAAATGGCAGAGACCCTACGGCAACAGCAACAACAATAACAACAGCAACAGCCACAACAGCAACAACAACCGCAAGAACAACCGCCACCACCACCAATACCTCCACCGGTAGCACAAGATTTTCATGCCGAAGACAGGACCATTACACTTATGAAGGAGTTTAAAAAGATGAAACCACCAGTGTTTAAAGGCGGAATCGAACCAATGAAAGCCGAAGCATGGGTTTTGGGAATAGAGAAGTTGTTCGAAGTTTTCCCTTGTACTGACATTCAAAAGGTGCAACTTGCTGCTTTACGTTTGAAGATGAGGCGGGGAGGTGGTGGATGCCCACAAGAACAATGCATCAGGGGTTGACATGGGACAGATTTTTAGAGTTGTTTTTATGACAAATACTTCCCCCAGAGTATGCGGGACAAGAAAGTGACTGAATTCGAAACATTAAGACAAGGAAATAAAACTGTTGCAGAGTACGAAGCTCAGTTCGCGGAACTAGCTCGATTTGCTCCTCACATGGTAGATACAGAATATAAGAAGGCGCGAAAATTCGACGGAGGATTGCAGAGTGCCATTCAGGACCGAATTAATGTGTTGAAGTTACCTACTTACGTTGATGTATTAGAGAGGGCTGTTATAGCAGAAGGGAATATTGCTGCTCAGACTCGAATTTCTGAATGGAAAGGAAAAAGGCAGAACAACCAATGGTTCAAGGGGTCAACTCCTCCACCAAACAAGAAGCAAAATTTGGGGACCTCTGGTATTACTACTTCTTCTCAAAATTCGGCACCTGTGTGTCCAGAATGTGGATGGAGGCATCGAGGAATTTGTCACCGATTATCTGGGGCATGTTTTTGATGTGGCAAAAACGGGGCATGTGATAAAAGATTGTCCACAAAGGAATCAACAAACTGGCAGTAAGGCCACCACAAGCTCAGCAGGATCTACACCGGCTCCTAATGCTAAGACAGCTGCTAAACCTGCTAATAATAAGGATACTACGAGGCAAGGCAGAGTGTTTGCTCTGGTTCCGGGAGATGTACAGAATGCCACAACAGTGGTGTCAGGTACATTTATGGTTTATGGTCATTCTGCTTACGTTTTATTTGATTCTGGCTCTACCTGTTCTTTTGTGTCAAAAGTATTTGCGAAAAACTTAGATAAGCCTGAAGAAGAATTGGCTTATATGTTATGTGTATCCTCACCTCTGGGAAATTCCATGATCTGTACTTCTGTTTATTCTGCTTGTGAACTTCTCATTGGGGATGTCCGTGTATATGCTAATTTGTTACCACTTGATATGACTTCTTTTGATATTATTCTGGAATGGATTGGTTGGGCGAATATGGTGCGACTATAGACTGTCTGACGAAGCAACTTAAATTCCATCCCCTGGGGCAGTCGGAATTTATTTTTCAGGGACAAGGGGTAATTTCTCCCCCGTATGTAATTTCTGCAGCAAGGGCTTGTAAATTGATTCAGAAAGGGTGTCAGGGGTACTTGTGTAGTGTTTTGGAAGGGCCAATAAGGAAGGAGAATACTGAGACGATTCCAAGTTGTCTGTGAATTTCCAGACATCTTTCCGGAAGAATTGCCAGGAGAATTGGTGGACCGTGAAATCGAGTTCACAATTGAAGTGCAACCGGGAATCCAACCTATTTCTAAAACTCCGTACCGGATGGCACTAGCTGAGATGCAGGAATTGAAAACTCAGTTGCAAGACCTATTGGATAAAGGGTTTATCCGCCCGAGTGTTTCCCCGTGGGGTGCACCAGTCTTGTTTGTGAAAAAGAAAGACGGAACGCTCCGGCTTTGTATCGATTACAGGGAACTTAATAAAGTCACAATCAAGAATAAGTACCCACTGCCAAGAATCGATGACTTATTTGATCAGCTTCAGGGGGCGCAAGTCTTTTCCAAGATTGATCTACAGTCTGGATACCATCAATTAAAGGTTAAAGCTGATGATGTTGAGAAGACGGCTTTTCGAACCCGGTACGGTCATTATGAATTTTTGGTCATGCCCTTCGGAGTCACTAACGCGCCAGCAGCTTTTATGGATTTGATGAACCGTGTTTTCAAGCCCTATTTGGATGACTTCGTGGTGGTTTTTATTGACGATATTCTCATCTATTCGAAGAATGCATAAGCTCATGAGAATCATCTCCATTTGATCCTTCAAACCCTTCGAGAAAAGAAATTGTATGCAAAGCTGAAGAAATGTGAATTCTGGCTACTAGAAGTGGCATTCCTGGGCCATGTTATAACTAAGGAAGGAGTCTCTGTTGATCCCAACAAAATTGAAGCGATTGTGAACTGGCCAACTCCGACAAATGTGACTGAAGTGCGTAGTTTCATGGGATTAGCCGGATATTATCGAAGATTTGTTCAAAAATTTTCTAAGATTGCTGTACCACTCACACAGTTGACAAAAAGGGGAGTTGCATTCGAATGGTCCGAACCGTGAGAATCTGCTTTCCAAGAATTGAAAATGAAGTTGACCACAGCTCCGGTTCTTGCCTTACCATCTGGTACTGAAGGGTTTGTGATTTACAGCGACGCATCACAGAAAGGACTTGGTTGTGTACTTATGTAGAATGGAAGAGTTATTGCCTATGCTTCTCGCCAGTTGAAACCCCATGAGAGGAATTATCCCACACATGATCTGGAGCTAGCAGCAGTAGTTTTTGCTTTAAAGATATGGAGACATTATTTGTATGGCACCACCTGTGAAGTATACACTGATCATAAAAGTCTCAAGTACCTTTTTACTCAAAAAGAGTTAAATATGCGGCAGCGACGTTGGTTGGAATTACTCAAAGATTATGATTTACAGATTCACTATCATCCCGGTAAAGCCAACATGGTGGCAGATGCACTTAGTCGGAAAAATGTGGAAAATTTGGCAAGCTTATTGGCAGGGGAAAAGGAGTTGAAAAATGAGCTGGATAAGATGGGGGTCGACTTGGTGATACATGGTCGAGAAACAACAGCGGCAACCATGATGGCCCAACCGATGTTACTTGAAGAGATTAAATCACGCCAAATGGAGGATGGAGCTTTAAAGCAGATATGTGATGAAATGGAGACAAAACCAAGACTGGGGTTCACGTTGGTAGATTCTATACTGAAATTTCAAAATCGAGTATGTGTCCCTAATGTAGCAGAACTTAAACGGAAGTTAATGGAACAAGCGCATTCTTCACGAGTTTCATTACACCCAGGAAGTACCAAAATGTACCGAGATCTGAAGCAACATTTTTGGTGGCCAAGTATGAATAAGGAAATTGCAGAATTTGTCTCTAAGTGTTTACAATGTCAGCAAGTAAAAGCAGAGCATCAGAGACCCGCAGGATTGTTGCAACCCCTTCCAATCCCAGAGTGGAAATGGGAACATCTAACCATGGATTTTATCGTGGGCTTACCACAGACACCTCGGGGAATGAATTCTATATGGGTCATTGTTGACCGATTGACGAAGTCTGCCCACTTTCTACCTGTGAAGACCCAGTATAATGCTGATAAACTCGCGGTGATTTATATGAATGAAATTGTAAGACTTCACGGTGTTCCGATCTCAATTGTGTCAGATAGAGATCCAAAGTTTGTTTCAAGGTTCTGGGAAAGTTTACAGAATGCGATGGGTACAGAATTAAAGTTTAGTACGGCTTTTCACCCCCAAACAGATGGACAATCCGAGAGAACAATTCAGACGTTAGAAGATATGCTTCGAATGTGTGTTTTGGATTTTCAGGAAAGTTGGGAAACTCATCTGCCATTGGTTGAGTTTGCCTATAATAACAGTTACCATTCGAGTATAGAAATGGCACCCTATGAAGCTCTGTATGGAAGACCGTGTCGTTCCCCCTTGTGTTGGGCTGAAGTTGGGGATAGGCCCTTGTTAGGGCCAGAGATTGTCCAGTTAACAACTGAAAAGGTTAAAATTATTCGAGAAAGATTGGGGACTGCTCAAAGTAGACAGAAGAGTTATGCGGATAATCGGCGAAGGAATTTGGAGTTTGACGTGGACAGTCATGTTTTTGTGAAAGTTACACCCATGAAAGGTCACCCAAGATTTGGAAAAAGGGGTAAGCTAACACCCCGCTATGTTGGTCCCTTTCAGATCTTAGAAAAAGTGGGTCCAGTAGCCTACCGAGTTGCCCTTCCGCCGCATATGAGTCAGATTCATAATGTATTTCATGTTTCTATGCTCCGAGGATACCTTCCGGACCCATCCCATATTATTGATTATCACCAAATTGTGCTGACTGACAAGTTAACATACGAGGAAAAGCCACTTCGAATTCTGGACCCTCAAGTGAAACAGTTACGAAATCGAGAGATTCCAATGGTGAAAGTGGAGTGGCAAGAGCATTACGGTACCGAAGCAACCTGGGAAAAAGAAGATGAAATGCAATACCAATATCCACATCTATTTGTGTCCTAAGGTAAAACAAGTTTGGAGCACCAAACTTAATTAAGGGGGGGAGAGTGTAATAGCCCGACCCTCATACATAATTCTGGTATCTTTTCAGTCCTTTATTCTGTGTTTTCGAATGCATATTATGAAATTCTATGTGAAATTACATTGAATTAAATGAAACTTAGAAAAAATGGATTTCAATCTGTTGGTTTGGCACATTATCTGTCACAATTAACCTGTTTAGATCTGAAATTGGGTACCTTAGAGGCTTAATTTTCAGAAATTGATTTGATATTTGGAATCTGCATAATTTTTAAGCTCTAATGAGAGTTTCTGTGAAATTTCAATTTGGAATGCTTAAACGATTGAATTTCGTCCTATTATAATCATAAATATCTATATATATATGTATATTAAGTTCTTGATTTAGAATTCTTGGAGGAACAACTAGAGAAGGTTTTGAAGGGAGGAAGAAACGTGGGTGTGGAAGAAAAACCCTCCAAAGGTAGAATTGGGGAAATTGGTGTGGATTACTTAAGCTAAACTTAAGGTATGGAATTTCTTGATTTAATCTCTTTTCCTTGTAGATCTTGGTTGGGAATTTCCCTCTTGTCTTGGAAGTTATGGTAGATAGAGAGCTTTATGTGATAATTTGTATTGATGAACTAAATTGAATTATAGAAGGGGGCCATCTCTGATCTCCTTGTTAGTTTATGAAAATTATTCAACTATGAGTTTGAATTTGAAGTTTGAATAGTTCTAGATGCATATATGTATGTAAACCCAAAGTAGTGGGAAATTTATGGTTGGTTTGCGTATGGATTGAGCGAGTGAAAGGGGTAAAGAAGGTTGTGATTGATTGGTTGTGTACTTTGGCACCTTAATTTGATGGTAGAATTCTTGTGAGGCTTGGTTTTGTGTTGTAGAAGATAGATTAAAGCTTTGAATGTCAGGTTGGAATTCAATTGAAAGTCCAGAATTTCAGAATTTGCGTGGTCCGCTCGAGCGGCGGAAGCCCCGCTCGAGCGGGAAAGACGACCTCCCAGCAGTTTTGTGCAGGGTGCAGTCCGCTCGAGTGGCCAAAGTGGCGCTCGAGCGGGGAGGTTTATTTTCAGACAAAAATGTGTTTGTTCAGTTTTACGTGCTTGACTTCCTGGTATTTTTAGAATATTTTTCTGATGATTTTAACATGATTATAAATTCATGTGAAGCATGGTGACTCAGAGAATGATTCCTATGATTTAAGAAAAAGAGAACTAATCTATAAGTTTTGATTGTGTGCAGGGCACACTCCAGAAGGCACTAACACGCCGACACAACGCTGTGAGTAATAGTACCTTACATGTGCATTTATTTTCTGCTATATCTGTTTAATAACATTCTGTTTTCCATCAGTTACGATATTAACGTACATATATTGATTGGAACTTAATGAAAATGAAATGTTGACAAGACACACGTACATTTGTATGTTCTGGGCCGAAAGGCTGTTCTGGGCCGTAAGGCTGTTCTGGGCCGAAAGGCTGTTCTAGGCTGAAAGGCCGTTCTGATAATTCTGGGCCAAGAGGCCGTTTTGTTATAACTGTAATACCAGGCCTAAGGCCGTTCTAAAAGTGACATAATCTGAAAAGGAAACAACCTCAGACTCATTGTTGGATTCCATATTTCTGTAATGTATTGCTATACATTGTAATTTAAGTTGGTTGTTAAACTGTTTAAGTATTATTACTCATTGAGCTTGTCTCATTCTGTTATTTTGTCTGATTCTGTAGGAAAATCAACTTGGAAGTCAGTCCTAGCGTCGATATCACTCAGCTCGTGTCAACCTAAGAACAGCCAGGCACTTGAGGAAGCCTTTGCATGCTAGGACAGTTTTGTTAGACATTGTGTTTTTGCACCAATGTTTCTTTAGCTTAAGTGGTTTGTTTATAACATTTTGTTGGATACCCAATCTCTGGGTGGAACCGTAAATGTATGTGAATTAAGCTCAGATGCGTGTATATTATATGTCTAGACCTGAAGCATGATCCTGGCATATTGTAGTAGCTCAATGGATGCATCTGCATGTTACTTAATTATATTAACGCTTCCGTTCAGGCCCCAAATATTTTACACAGCAGGCTAAATGTCTGTTTCTGACTGGGTCATGCCCAAAACTTTTAGGGGCCGGTTAGGGCCATGACAGGTTCCCTATCCACATAACCATCATACAAACACTTCAACCTTGCCATTTTACGGAAATTTCGTCTGCGGGATCGGCACCCATGTATACACAAGATTTCGGGACTTTCACCTAGGACACTCCGGCCAACTTAATTCTCAATGGTGTCCATCCCCTATCTCCTCTCAAACAATGGAGTACATCCCCTTTCTTCTTCCAAAACATTATACATATACAATGTATTTAAATTCATCGTCATATACAATGACTATCCATAACACATATTCAATGCCTTAATCATACCATCATATTCAATGACAAACTTAAATGATTAGTTTCAATTCACCTAATCATCATGCAATTTCTATAACAATCATAGCTATCCTCCACCGATGGCCCAATACAAATATTTCTAAACAGATATACAATCTTTATAATAGATGATTTATCAAATTTCCATGAATGAGTGATTAAACAAGTCCAACTACACCATTTATACCTTCTCCCAATTTCACATTTCATACAGCAATTTCATTAGTTATATAAAATAATATTCAAAACACATTTAGGGTAGATCTCCCCCCTTATTCAAATATTAACCCAAAGGCTAAAATTCATCATTTTAACATAAGATATCCTCATATTCAAAACCCCATAATCATCTATGGATCACAATATAGAAACCCTTCTTTCAATTTGAGAATAAGCCCTAAGTTTACCCAAAAACTCTCAAGATTTCCTCCATTTATACATAACCACAAATAACTAGGTTAAAACTCATACTAAAGTGTAGAATATCCCTATTTCAAAGAGAGAAGACGAGCCAAGCAAGAGAAAAACCCCAGAAGTACCAAAACCCAACTTTAATCGGTTCAAAGAGAAGATCTTGAGAAGCTCCACCTTGTTATCAAAGGGAGTAGGGTGGAGAAATCAAAGGATCTAGGCCAAAATGTAGAGAGAGAGAGAGAGAGAGAGTATTTTAGAGAGAGAGACTTTCAACTTTAGGGTTTTGGTTGAAAAGATATGAAAAAGTGATATAAAAAGTGCTTTTCGCGATCTGATATACACGCAGTCTACTCGACCAGAGGGTTTCACGCTTAAGCGTCAGGACACAAAGATTTGTTCCGCTTGAGCGCAAGAAGAGGCCCGCTTGAGCACAGAATACACATGTCCAGAACTCTTATAGATTATAGACCAACCGCTCGAGCTCAAGAAGGGACGCTCGAGCGTAGGAAATGCCGCTCGG
The DNA here is from genome assembly GCA_036172215.1 of Camellia granthamiana. NCBI lineage: Eukaryota > Viridiplantae > Streptophyta > Magnoliopsida > Ericales > Theaceae > Camellia > Camellia granthamiana. Next base: position 101,440,604 of record CM069916.1, on the reverse strand, counting down.
GCATGAAAAACATTCCTCCAACACTTTTGTAGAAGTGAAAAGTACAGAGAGTTTGCAACTCTCGCTCGAGTGCAAGAACGGCCGCTCGAGCGAAGGACCAAAATGTACATAGCCCGCTCGAGCGCAAGAATGGTCGCTCGAGCGTAAGATCAAAAATCTAGGCAACACAAAGTTTGAAAACCAAGTAACCAACCTATTCCAAACACAATCACAACAACCCAAAGGCCAATTTCAAAGGTATACAAGGGAAGAAAAAGATAGACAACAATATGAAAGCATTAAACCCGAGCCCGGAACATCACAAGAGTTGTGTAAAAACTGGGATCGCGTAACCGGTGAGCCATGGCCTTGGATGTCTAGAAGAGAAAGAGGAAAATTAATTGGGGCCACGGAACCCCATGTTAACAGAACAAAAGGAAAGAGAGGAAAGGCTAAAACCCTATGACATTTATATCGGCGACTCCTTCTGCATCTTCGTCGATGGTAGTTCAAACTGACAAGGAGCGGGGGCAGGACTGGTCCTGGTGTCGCTGGATGGGTGAGTGATAGAACAATCCATCCGTTTGGGATTCAAGGCCTCAAACAACGAAGCAAAGTACGAAGCACTGATAGCTGGACTGAAACTAGCAGTAACTTTGGAGGTTGATGAGGTGGTAGTCTTCTGTGACGCTCAGCTCATTGTAAATCAAGCAACGGACGAGTACACAGCCCGGGATGAGAGGATGATAGCCTATGTCAAGGAGGTTGTCAAGTTGTTAGCATGTTTCCAAAGCTGTCAGCTATAGCAAGTCAGCCGAGATAATAACAGCCATGTCGACGCCCTGGCTAATCTCGGCAGTGCGATGAAGTTAGGTAAGGCAAGGACCATAATGGTGGATTACCTTTCAGGCCCAAATATAGAGCCTCTAATAATAGATTATGAAGCAATGTGTGTAGAGATGTGCCCAAGCTGGATGAATGCCATAGTGGTGTTTCTCAGAGATGGCAGGCTGCCCAAAGATAGAGAGGAAGCTTATAAGATCAGATTAAAGTCGGCTTGATTATGCCTGTCAGTAGAAGGCCATCTATACAGGAGATCCTTCACGGGACCCCTTCTGAGATGTGTGCACCCATCTCAAGTAGAGGACTTTCTGTACGAGATTTATGAGGGAGTATATGGGAGCCGTGTTGGGGGCAGATCAATTGCCCATAGGACCATATCTCAGGGATACTGGTGGCCTTATATATAGAAGGACGTTGAAGCCTATGTAAGAAAGTACAAGAAGTGCCAAAGGTTTGCACCTTTGATACACCAGCTAGCTACAGATCTGAATTTAGTATCCAGTCCTTAGCCATTTGCCCAGTGGGGCATGGATCTGGTTGGCAACTGCTCCAGGCAACTGAATAGAGGAAGTTCCTACTGGTAGCAACTGATTACTTCATGAAGTGGATAGAAGCCAAACCCCTAGCTAAAATACGAGATGTGGATGTGAAGAATTTCATCTGAAAAAACATAATCACCAGATTCGGAATTACAAGACCCATTATAGCAGATAATGACACCTAATTTGACAGTAAGCTAATTAAAAACTTGTGTGCAAAATACAAGATCAAGAATTACTATTCTACTCCTAACTTCCCCCAGGGTAATGGTCAAGCTGAGGCGTCTAACAAGACCATCCTAGATGGAATTAAGAAAAGGCTGGAAGCTGCCAAGGGCAAGTGGGTTGATGAATTGCCTAATGTCTTATAGGCATATCTGACTACGCCAAGAAAATCTACTGGAGAATCACTTTTCGCTAGGGCATATGGCACCGAAACAGTCATTCCACAGGAGATCGGCATTCTAGGAATCAGAAACCAAGAAGTGGAGAACGGAACAAATGAGACATTCCTTTCCTGAGATCTTGATTTGATAGAAGAAAGAAGAGAACGAGCAGCAATTTGGCTGGGGGCATACCAGCAGCAGCTTGCTAGGGCATACAACAAAAAGGTCAATCCCAGGGAGTTTCAAGTTGGGGACCTCGTCCTAAGGAAGGTTGTTGGCAATAAGAAAGATCCCAAGGAGGGCAAGCTTGGCCTAAACTGGGAAGGACCATATTGCATCATCTCCGTCACGAGCAGTGGTGCTTACCAGCTTGAGGACACTAATGGCAAAGAGCTACCAAGACCCTAGAACATAAGCAATTTGAAGTTTTTCTACCATTAATTCCTATTTTTCAAGGTTTTCTCTATGTAAAGGTTTATTAGCCAAAGTATTAATGAAATTGTAGATTGATTTTGTTTTACGAAAATGTTGTTTAAATTTGTGCGATAAGACTAAAAAGTCTTAAGGCAATGTTCCTATGGTGAACATGACGATTAACTTAGACTTGCCATGATGGCAGAGTTGAACTAAGTCAATGATGTTTCAACATGAAATTTGACGACTAACTTAGACTTTCCATGATGGTAGAGTTGAACCAAGTTAGCGATGTTTCGGCATGAAACAAGGTGAAACTTGCCACGACTTGGTCAGTTTGTAAGAAAAGCCAAGGTAATTAGTACTCTCAGTGCACTAAAGTTAAGCCTTAAGTGCTTTGTTTGGGTGAGCCAAACATGATGACAACGGCCCAAAGTGTCTAAGTAAGACTTAGGCGATAACCAGGTGATGTGTCCTTAATGTGAGCAAAAGTGGTACTTAGGTACATATTAGGGGGCAGGAAAATGGAACGAGCATAACCCTTGTGAAAATTTTTGAAAAATTTTACAAGTTGAAGTTATCCGAGATAAATGAACTAAGAGTCTGAGGTACTTTTAGCTGAGATAGCCAGCCAGGTTGTTAGACTTGGAAGGCTGAAGTCTTGCTAGAAGATAGCAAATATAAGTGCAAAAACAACACTTGTAACAATTGTGAGAAAAATTTACAAGTAGATGGTACCCGAGATGATAATATCTGAAGTATTCTGGTCCAAGGTGTTATCTGAGGTTTGTTAACCCGAGACGATTGCTAAGGAAATGATTAATCGAGAAGATTCTTATTGACATGTTCTAATCCAAGGTGATCACTCAAGTAAGTTGTACATAGAAAAATTTCAAATTGGTGAAAAAATCTAAATATGGAAACATACAAGACAAAGAGAGATACACAAGGCATAAAGCTAAGAAACATGTAACACTTAGAAGAAAGAAGAAAAGCTCACATTAAAGGAAAACTTGTTCAATTACAAAAGATGGCACATCGGCCCGACAAAAGCAAAAAAGATTACAACTACTGAAAAGAAAAAGTACAATTAGAGGAAATAGAAATTCCTAAGTACTAGAGTCAGGGACAGTGACTTCACTCTTCTTGGCCTCGGCTTCCACTGCGACCTCGGTGTCAATCTCTGCGATAGTTTGATCAAGGCTTTTCTCTGCCAAAGCGACCTCGGTGTCAGAGGTGTCAACTTTCTTCAGCGAGGTGCTTTTAGAGACCTCAACCCCTTCCTCTTCAGTCAAGTCTAGGACTTGATTGTTTGAAGTCAGGGACTTGGCCCAAACAACGACCGCGGCCTCAGTTTCTCTTTTGACCTCGGATTCTTTTTCTTCGACTTGAGAATGGACGAGCGAAGGAGGGAAAGACACCTCAAGCTGACTGATATCCTAAAGTGGCGAGTCCTTAGGGACATATAGATTTTTAAGCGCAGCCATCCAACCTAAGTAATAGCGTTCGTTACAGGCTAGATTGACTTGTTGTTTGTACTGATCACGTACGGCGGCTTGCCCTTCCTTAAAGGTCTTCTCGTCGGCCGCCTTTATCTTGGCGTCCTTCGCTTCCAGGATGATCCATATCTTGAGGAACACTATAAAATGAAGGACAAGAAATGTTGTGAGCCATTTGAAGTAAGAAAATGCGATAAGGCCATATAAACAACAACTTTGGGTGGTTGTGAGTAGTTTGCAATCAAAGTACCACCTCTTCACAAACTATCAGAAGTCGAAAAGTAAAGACCAACTCGAGAATTGCCCGAATAGACAAGCCAAACTCATGTTTGGCCGACCAGTCGGGGTATTAGCTGGCAGATTTTGGGGAAGCTAGTCCAAGTGATCTAATGAGTTTCAGAGTATCAAAACAGGAGCAAGGATGTATTTACAGAATTTGGGAGAGAAAAGGTGTTCAGACGAGTATAAACACTCAGATGGGAAGCATGATGAAGAATTATAAGTCATCCACAAACAAAAGATAGTTATACATATATGTGAGCCGCAAACGGAAAAGTTGTTTACAAAAGGTAGTTACAAAAACTTCCCATGGCATTTGAATAATTACATTTGAAGTTCCTACTAGCTATACAAAGGAGGAAATATGACTAAAAAATAAAATACAAACTAAACGGTTGAAGCAACTGTCCCAACAGGCAGCGGAATACTAACTCTACCGGATCTATCATCACTACCAAAAATATTGTTGCCAGTAGAAGAATCATCAAGGGTCCCACCCAGCTTGTCATCCTCCTCATCATCATTACTGCTAATGATGATCACCTCATGAATGGGGATCTTGCCCTACAAAAGAAGAGGTGTGAGTTAAAAAATTGAAAATGTTGTATACAACCATTCAGATGAAATGATTAGTTTTAGGTGACTAACCTTATGATGAACATCGAGAAAGTATGGAGACAGTGAACCCGGTGACAAAGGGTTGCGTCCCTGTCCTCGCCGCCTTCGGATTCCCAGACCTTGTCACTAATAAGGAGCCTGTCTTGGACCATAATAACATCCTCACCCATGAGCCCAAGTCTGTATGGACTCATCAATCGCTACCTGTCTGCTATTGCTGGCACCCCTACAGGGTTATCCCAAACCATGTCTCCTCGTATGTGTCACAATGTAGGCGAGCTTTGGGTCAATGCCATCGGTGATAGCCATAGTGAGAGCCTCTGCCATAGTATGACCATAGGAAGTATCACTGTTCTCTGGTGTGTTCGGGTCATTGAGTTCAATTGGAGCATTGGAAGGAAATGGAAGGAAATTATCATTGGCCATGGATGACAATCAAAAAGAGTTCAGAGAGTTAGGAGAGTGGTTTCGAGTGGAAATGAAAGGAAAACGGATGGTTGTGCCTTTTTATAAACTTTCAAAATAGTGAAAAGACTGCTATGACCTTGTAAAAGCTCAATAGGGCCAGCTAACTCCCTTTCAATTTTAGCCAGCTGAACTTCCAGTCGACCAAATAAGCATCAACAATATGTTGGGAAGGAGGTGTCCAGAAGTGTGCAGTGGTTACCTAGAGGTGTAGAGCAGACATCCCTATCGTGTTCTGAGGTACGTTCGTTCAGCAGCACCAGCACAGAGGAACATTTGTCCCTATTTTTGTTATGTTTTTTCTATATTTGCCTCAGCGACGTAATGGTTCTATTATTGCAGTCACTCCCCATACATGCAAAATGTGTAAGGCGTGAAACCCTCGGTTAATATCATCCCTTGCGCGGGTTGGCGGTTAACACTTACCTAGGTTAATACTGCCTCATGTGCGGGTCGGAAGTTAACACCACCCTTAGTTAATACCACCCTATGCGGGATTGGCAGTTAACACCACCCTCAATTAATACTGCCCCATGCGCAGGTTGGTGGTTACACTATCCTTGGTTAATAACACCCCTGGCGTGAGTTGGCGGTTAACACCACCCTTAGTTAATACCCCCCTGTGAGGTTAACGATTAACACCACCCTCGGTTAATAAAGCTCCCTGTGGGGTTAACGGTTAGCACCACCATCTGTTAGTACCACCCCCTGCGTGGATTGGTAGTTAACACCATTGTTTATCCTTTTGTGCTGCGGCATGTTAGAGTATGTTATGGAGTTCCTTGAAGCTATGATTGCTGGTCATATGTGACTTTGGTTGTGGCCATCCATATCCTTTTTCCCTCTTGTGCCATGGCACGTATGGGTTTTGCATTTATTTTATTCGTGTAGAGCATGCTTGTATGTGTTATGAGATGGTTTTCATATTTCCCGCAATTGTTGGCTTACTTTGTGTCATTTGCATGAGGTCTACCTCTTTCTTTTGTCATCTTTGCAACTTTAGCCTTGTTCTAGCTCGTCACCTTCTGTGGCATTCGCATCATCAAACTTTTCAAAACTCTTGCAGTGTGGTACATGTAAGCCCAATTATCAGATCATGGCAACGCGCATCACATAAGCCCAACTTTTCAAATATGTTTCGAGCATGGCATTTGCATTCTGCCCCCTGAACTACACTGGTTTGATTCCTTGCAAAGGGATATGTAGGCAACCTTTGGGTTTAACCAAATTTTATTTGCATTTTTTTTTATTTTCCCAAGTCTTACAACCTCATCAAAAGGGTTTTCTTCAGGCTTTGACATTCACTCACATCATGAAATAGAAAATCGAGCTACGTTAAAGAGGGGCAACTGTAGACACCCCATTTTTCACCAACCTTAAGACTTGGGCGCTCTTTTTTGAGTTCCAGGTGATGAAGACAAGATGTGTTAATCTTACAAGTTCTACGGTGAGAAGCTTAAGGATCAAGCTTTAAACATCCAAAGACTTGTTTTGGACGAAATATAACAATGGAAACCTCTTCCAAAATGAATTTAATGTTGTAATTCCAAGCATTACTACACTGTTCCAAGGCTCATATTTTGAAAGTCTAAGCATTGTATTCTTTCAAACAAACTGAGCAAAGAATACAGTGGGAATAAATAGAAGGGATGAAATCCTCTGAAATACCTGTTTCTCCATTCAATTCAAGCTAATCTTCTCTCATTGATCTAATGATGGGCCTGCTGACTGGTTGGACACCTTATATTGGCTAGCTAGAAAAGCACTCGGCCGATCACCAAAAAGAACGGTTGGCTGAATGTTCTGGGTACAGAGTATTTTTTGGAATTTTAGATTGTTCTACTTACCTACCACAAATATCTTAGATATTTGTACACTGGGCTCTATATATAGAGCTTGACAGACCCTTTCTAAGGGTTGAAAAAAACTTGCCCAAAGCCTATACAAGCTTTTGGACCTCTCCCTCCTCCTCCCTCGCTCCTTGTGTACCACCTTTACTTTCTAACATTAAAAGCTCCATTAAAGCTTGATCATAAGCTCGGGACAAAAAGACTCGGGCATTAAACAACACATCTAAAAGCTCTTGAGGAAACCAAAAAGGGGGTTTGTGAACAAAAGGGCTCAGCCTCTTTAGGAGGCGAATTCTTTGCATCCTTAATCATTTTTTCTCCTACTTTTCCTTCAGTTCTAACTTCATTTTAAACATGCGATTGTTGTAAGTATTCATGGATGTGGAGGCAGTAGAATTTAGCCACCCGCCTATTGAGTTGATAGTTTTTTTTCTTTTCTTTTCTTTTCTTTACTTTCTTACTTTTTTTAGCTTTAACTTCATTGTTGTTATACTTGTTGGACCCTTGTGATTGTATTTGGGAGTAGCTATTAGCCATCTATTCACAAGTTTCGTAAGTAGAATAGCTTTTCTTGTTGTCCCACTCCTCTCCTTCATCTATCATATCTCTCAAGTGCATCAATCCATGTGTTCCAACTCTTTGCTCAACATCAATGAGTGCTAAGGGTTGTTTCATAGAATTGCTTGGGTGATCCATGGGATTTGGTGTTGGAAAAGTTGTGTATTTACTTTTTCCTTTAGCATAATTCAAGAGATTTTGGGTCAAAGGAAGGTGAAACCTCCCTTCTTAGTCATTTCTGAACATAGAAAAGGGTGTAACCATTCTTGTTCTGTGACTCGATGAGGAGTTTTTAAACAAATTTCAGGAATCGCTTGTTTTAATAAGCAAAGCTTTCACCAATAAATGATTTACATTAATCTATACTCTCCACTTAATAACATGGATTTAGGTATTGATTGCCCTTATTCACAAAGAGAATATGTAGGTTCCTATCCATTTCTTGGGCTTGAATTTTTTTTTGATTTTGATTCATTTAATTATTGATTTATTGCAAAATATCTGTTTATATATCTGTTTATATCATTGTTGAGGATTGTAACGCATCCACCTCTTCCCCAAGTGACCCTTGTTAGTAAAGAATTTAGAAGGGATGTGCATCCCCCACAAAGTGTCCGTTTTGGCCTCTATCCTGGAAATTTGCACTGACCTACACCCCAGCCAGAAGAAGAATTTGGCTAGCTACTTCCAAGAACAAAGCAAACAATTTATAAGGAGTGCTTTCCTTGATGATTCTGGAACTCCTAGGTGCTTCATTTAGTATGATTTGTTAGATTCAGCAGTAGTTTGGCTGAATCCAATCAATTTTGTAATAATCTCTCTCTCCCCTCTCTCCTTTCTTATTTGAATTGTTATAATAATCTTCCAACCCTATGGCTTTCTAACCCTTTTATTTGGATGCATTCGATACTGCATCATGTTTTATTTATCATACCTATATATTACATCCATTTTTCATACATTTGGGTATGGTTCATCCGCATTTATGAAACTTAATCTTTTGCAAATATGAATGCATGCATAGTTTTATGTCCTGAGATGATATCCATGTCATGTCTTAGTATCCGGACTCCTAAGCACATGTTGTGTTTATATCACATTAGTCGGTTGTATATAGGATCATGCATGTAGATATATTTGGCATTAGCATATTGTACGTGCATGCTCTTTATCACATCTATCATTATATCATGAGGCTAAGTGCTTAATTGAGATATATGTTTGAATGCCAACAGATGGAGGTTGTGTCGCTAATATTGGAATGTACTTGATTTTTATGATATTGAGTTCGTACAGAAAGACTTTTTAAAAAATGCATGAAATCAAAGCATAACCAAAATTAATGGCACAATCTATACTTTCATGCCTCAGATAGTAATGGTAACATAATTATTAATCTAAACATGACTATATATTGATTATAAAAGCCACATCATGACTTAGTAGAGGTCGATCTTATGATCAGGCCACTCAATTCATGACCTTCCCCTCTTATACCTAAGTTTTCGAGCTAAGACACTTTAGTTATGACGAACAGTGGCCTTTTGTACGAGTTATAGGTTTCCTAATTTCTCCAAAAGATTAGGTGATGACTCTGAAATCTGGTGATGTAGTCCATTTCTGGAAAATGTTTTACAATAAATTGGATTTTCCATTAAAAAAAAAAATGCCAAATTGGGACTCTCATTTTATATTTCACATTGCACTGGTGATATCAGATCAGAAATTGGGTGTCTGAACTATTGGGCATGCTTGGTAACCCCAAAAGTATCCCACAAGTACGTTTGGTCAAGAGGGTACATCAGTTATGGCTATCAATATACCTCTCATACCACCTTAGAGTATAGAGGGATGATCAAACAGTACTAATAGCATAATCTGACGCTCACTTTGTTGACATAACATAGCCCGCGAATAGTGTCTGAGATATTATGCAACAAAGCTAGGTTTTCTAGGCCCACAGTGATGCAATGCACTTAATAATTAACCACAAATCTCATAAAATATAAACTTTCAAGTCAAGCTAACTGAATGTCCCTAGCAAAGTTGCCAACTGTGGGCGCCATGCCGTTTTTGAGTCTAAGGTCCGTTTCCCACACCAACTTGTTTTGACCAACAAAAAGTTGCCACTTAATTTTTAAAGGGGAATTAAGAAACCTTTTAACAATGAAGACTAAGTTAAGGACCAGTCCATCATAACCAAGAAAATTTCGAGTTCAGGAGCTTAGGTACAAAAAGGAAAGGTCATTGACTGATATCACCCCCTTTTGTTGAATCCAAAAACTAGCCTCTACTCACTTTCTATTTTATGATTTCAGTGGTTAATTATTCATACAATTCATTTTTAAGGCTAAAACTCTTAACTAACCTAAAACTATGTGATTTGAATAAAACAAAAATTATTTACTTTAAATTAAGAGAATAAAACCATATTTTCCAAAAATGATGATTTTTAATAAAAATGTGGGTTTTATCAACCCATGGCCACAAACTCAACCTAAAATAAATAACTTTTGTAAAAAGCATTCAAAACATACAATATTGCATAGAAAAGCATCTAACTTGCATAATTGAAAAGTGATGCGAATATAATTGAAAAGTGATGTGAATGGTATGCACATGCCAAGGAAATTGAGAGGACTTACCCGGATGCCCACTTTCAGCGTCTTTCATGCATGCATAAAAATAAACATGACCCAAAATGCAACTAACATGTGCAAGAATGATCCTAGGCCCGATTTGAGGTTACTAACATGATGATTATGCATAAAATAAACAAAAATACTAGAAAACTATATGATGATCAAACTGGGCCATGCATACAATTAAATAAAGCCTAAAATCTATTGTTCTAATAAAATAAAGAGAACATGCAAGAGAAAGGCGAATAAGCTAATTAAATAAAGAAACTACATGATAGAATGATGAACTAATAGCCTAGCATGCCTTGAATACTGAAATACAGACTAACAAGGTACTGAAATAATCAAAACATGAGAGTTTTACCTGCTGGTTTACATAAACCGAAGAGCACACCGAAAGGTAGCAAGAAAGGCCAAGTCCCTTACTTGCAAGCTTCCTTCAAGCTTGGGTTCTGATTATAGTTCATGTTCTTCAAGACTTCGAATGTTTTTAGAGGTTTGGAGTTACTTTGGGGTGTGTTATTTTAGAGTCAAGGCAAATGAGAGGAGAAGGGTGCTAATTATGCTCTCAAATCCTCACAAAAGCTCTCAAAATCTTCACTTTTTTGATGGGAGCGGGAGAGAGTGTTTATATATGCACTAGAAGCTTGGGGCGCAAGCTAGCGCAACCCCTATCGGTTTCTCTTCCGCCTCTTACCAGAAATGCAACAAGATTGAGTTACCAAAAATAATTTTGTCATGCTTGAATGTGCGCACACACAAGCTTTGTGTACGCGCTTGTTTTTCCTTGGTATACATGCCATGCATGCATACACAAGTGCAAGGTCCTATGCCCTTGGCTTGCATGTGGCTTAAGTGAACTTGAATTGCCTTCTCATCGATGTTTATGATAAAATCAGTTATTAATTTTGGAAAATATATTTAATCAAAATACAACTGGTCATCTCTCTCTTTCTCGAGGTTAAAAACTTGGTTTTTGGCTAAAAAAGGGTCCAGGGGTAAAATAGTCATTTTCACAAAAAGTAGATTTTTGCCCAACACAGGTTTATACAACAACTCCAAACAACTTTTCCATTTCACCATCGGGGGGCTTGCAAGCGCGTCAAAATGGGGTGTCTATAGGAGGTGAGCAACTTCTCAAAATCATTTTTTTTTTTTTTGGAGTTAAAATAAGTTGATAGAATCAAAAATTGTTTGAAATAAGTTTGCCCAAACAGTCGAAAATAGTTTTTCCAAAGCTAAAATCCATAAGTTGGCCAAAATAATCCATACCAAACACCTCCAATATCAAACAACGGTTCACACATCAAAAGAGAAGTGGCCGACTTGCTTGAGGAATACAATGTGGTTTTCCATAAGTCATCAACATACATGTCACAAACCAATAGAGCCGTTAGAGCTGTAAATAAGAACATCAAGAACATTCTATGGAAGATGATTGAAACTTACAAAGATTGGCCGACAAGCTGCCTTTTGCACTTTAAGGATATAAAGACATCCATTCGAATATCTACTAGAGCAACCCCATACTCATTAGTATACGAAATGAAGGTTGTTTTTCCCATAGAGATTGAGGTCCTTTCGCTAAGAGTCGTGGCTGAGTGTCAGATTATGGAGGTGGATTGGTAAAGGAACCAGTTCGAGGACCTAATGTTGCTTAATGAGAGAAGGCTGAAGGCATTATACCATGTACAAGGTTATTAGTGTAGAATTCCTAGAGCATTCAACAAGAGAGTCAAGTCCAGGAATCTAAGAGAAGGATATTTGGTTCTGAAAGACAATCGCGCACCCATTCACAATCCAAGGGAGAAGTTCAAGCCTAATTGGACAGGTCTCTACTTTATCAAGACTATCTTGTCAGGAGAAGCAGTTATTCTTATGGATTTGGATAATTTGGAGTTCACACAATTAATCAACATGGACAAGCCAAACAAATACTATCCTTGAGAGGCTCGCTAGGCCAAAAACCTGAAAAGGCAACCCAGGTAAAGGTTAGAGCATTCAAAATGAAAAATGAAAAGAAAAAAGAGCTCGCAAGGTTGCAAACCTAAAAAAACAACTTTGGAAAAATTTAGAGTGCAAAAGAAGAGTGTTAATACCCGAGTGAGTCTTACCCGTGAACTATGTAAGGCCTGATTCCCATCTCTAGGATACGTATACTTCATCTTGAAGTCTGGACCCAACCATGATTCTCCTGACCATGTTTCTTCCAACCACATTTGTACCAACCATGTTTGACTTGATTACCCCGTACGCTATGTAAGGCATGATTCCCATCTCTAGGATATGTAGGCTACTTCATTCTAAAGTCTGAACCAAACCATATTTCTTCCAACTATGTTTCTCCCGACCATCTTTCTTCCGACCACATTTGTAACATGTTCAACTTGATTATCCGATCCATGTTGTGATGAATGCATTTGGGTAGTATCTATGTTGAAAATTCTTAAAGACTCAGTTGTAATTCCAAGCTATAGGAGTTCAATGGTGTGCAATGTTTCCAGGGCTGTACTTTCTAAGAATCGCTTCCATATTTGTCAAGCTTTGACAATTTAACAATTAAAAAAAAAAAAAAAAAACACTATCTTGATTTTTCTTAAAAAGTGACTGGTTTTTCTTACTGTACTTGTTGCAAGCATTTGATCATTCATGGAACAAAGGGTGCTTTTCAGTACTCACAACCTTTTCAATTGCATTGATTTAAGAGAAAAAGTGGAATGTACATGTCTAACTAAGTCTCATTTTGATCAAAACTCTTTTTACATCAAAAAGTGAAAAAGGTCAAAAACAGTAAACTAAAGGTACAGTAGAAGAGTCAAGCGCCATTCATTTGTCTCTTTCCGCTTCCCCAGGAGTCTCTATCATCTATGCCTTATCAACGCACATCTCATCCTCAAACCAATGATTATGCTCATCAAACAACATGCAACTGAACTCAGCTAAAGTAGATAAAAGCTCCCTCACTCTCCATACAGGATGGGACCTAGGGAAGTAGCTAGTGCGAAATGAGCAAGCAACTACGTAAACCATAGTTCCAACCACACAAGTTTGCTCTTGACCAAACCGGCGTCTGGTCCAGAATGGGAAGTAATGTACGTTGTAAGCCAGCCCAACCATTTGAAAACTATTTAAAAGTTAGACTTACGTGCTTTGGGAGGCTAATTTGTTTGAAAGTTGGGCTTATATGTTTCACACTACTGGGATTTTGAAAGTTGAATGGAAATTGATGACAGGCAATGCAATGCAATAGAATGATGATAAAGATGTGAAGATGGCAAGATGTGAGGCAACCCTCATGCAAATGATATGAAATATGATAAAAGATGCGGATATGAAGGTTGAAAACTCTTAGTGCTTTCCCACACTAAGGGGGTGAACAAGTGTTTGAAATGATCGAAAGCCTAGACACATTTCATGTGAGAATGGTGAAAACAAGTCAAATCACACATCATGTGAGAATTGGTGAAGTTGTAGCCAACAAGCCTAAATACATTTCATATGAGAAGGGTGAAAACAAACCAAATCACACTTCGTGTGAAAAGGGCGATGTTGTAGCCAACTAACCTAATGCGTTTCATGTGAGAAGGGTAAAAACAAGCCAAATCACACATCGTGCAAAAAGGGGCGAAATTATAGCCAACAAGCCTAAATGCATTTCATGCAAGAAGGGTGAAAACAAACCAAATCACATTTTATGTGAAAAGGAATAAGGTGCAAGCCAAATCACACTTCGTGTGACAAGAGTGAAGTTATAGCCAATAAATCAAAATATATTTCATGAAAAAAAAAGTGAAAAAAAGCCAAACCACACTTCGTGTGAAAACGGTGAAGTTGCAACCAACAAACCTAAACACATTTCATGCGAAAAGGGTAATGCCATAGAGATAATGAATTAAGGTATGCAATATGCAAAAAATGGTGCGATAGATGCACAAAAGTGTTGTGATGGAGGCAACATAAAGTGTGATAGTTGTGCAAAAAAGCAGTGTGAAAGATATACCTCACAATTGGGAAGCAGTGCTTTGGGTAGCACCTCACAAGTTTGAAGAATTCAGCGTATGGAGACGCCTTGTGTTGGGAAGAAATGTTTTTTAAACATCTAGGGACAAAGTGCTACATGTAGCATTTGGCAAGTTTTGAAATATTGGCGTATGGAGCTGCCTTATTTTAAAAGTGATGTTCTTCAAACAATTAATTTTGAAAATTGGTTCTTATAAGGGAGCACCTCACAGGCTTGGCCGAGGATGAGGAAAGGAAGTTGGAAGCTTTCTTACGGGCCAACATAGAAGTATTTGCCTGGACACCATACGAGATGCCAGGCATTGACCCCAAGGTCACGTGCCATATGCTCAATGTAGACAGGTCGGCTAAACCTGTCATCCAGCGAGCGAGGAGGCCTACGTTGACGCATGTTGAGGCAGTTGAGGAGGAAGTGGACAAACTGCTGGAAGCCAAGGCCATTCGCAAGGTGAACTACCCTACTTGGCTATCCAACACTGTGATGGTGAAAAAGAAGAATGGAAAGTGGAGGGTTTGTGTTGATTTCACCAGCCTGAATAAGGCTTGCCCCAAGGACAGTTTTCCACTTCCCAAGATTGACCAGATAGTAAATGCCACTTCAGGGCATGGAAGGATGAGCTTCCTAGATGCTTATAGGGGATACCACCAGATAGCAATGTATCCCCCCGATGAAGAGAAGACTGCATTTATCACCCAAAAAGGCTGTACTGCTATAGAGTGATGCCCTTCGAACTGAAAAATGCAGGAGAACCTACCAGAGGTTAATAACTTAAATATTTAGACATCTGATTGGCAAGACAGTAGAAGTATACATTGATGACATGGTCGTGAAGACCAAAGAATCTGATAATCATCTGGCCGACTTAAAGGTAGTTTTTGACATCCTGAGGGCATATCGGCTCTGACTCAATGCTTCGAAATGCACATTTGGGGTTGGGTCTGGTAAGTTCATGGGATACTTGGTTACCAGAAGAGGCATTGAAGCAAGCCCAGATCAAATCAAGGCCATCCTTGACTTGAAAAGCCCGATATCGGCAAAAAAAGTGCAAATGTTGATTGGAAAGGCCGCAGCCCTAAACAGGTTTATAAGCAGAAGTTTAGATATGTGTAAACCATTTTTTAGTTTGGTAAAGAAGGCCACAGATTTTTTTGTGGACGGAAGAGTGCGAAGTCGCCTTGGCCGACTTGAAAAAGTACATGACAATAGCTCAAGTTCTTTCAAATCCAGTACTTGGAGAGGAACTGTTCTTATACTTGACATTTTTAGAGCACGCAGTGAGTGTAGTGGTAATCAAAGAAGAGAAGAGAGAACAAAGGGCAGTATACTACGTGAGTAAAACCCTAGCAAGCACAGAAACCAGGTACTTACCCCTGAAAAAATTGACACTAGCCTTGGTAATGGCTTCGAAGAAACTGAATCACTACTTCTAGGTCCACAAGATCATGATACTGACTGAGCATCCTTTGAAGTCCTTGTTGCAACAAGAAGATCTGACAGGCAAGGTATCCAGATGGGCAGTAGTGTTGGGCCAATATGACCTGGAATTTAGGCCTAGAACAGCAATTAAGGGCCAGGTTTTGGCCGACTTTGTGGCCGAGTTCGCACCTGGTGCCATCCCACATCGGACTCCGATGAGCCATGACTTGGGGTGCCCAGGAGAGCAAGAAGAAACCCAGCTGGGGCCAAAGAACCCCACTCAAGCAAAACAGAAGAAAGAAGAAAAACCAAAGCCATACGACATCTACATCGGCGACTCCTTCTGCCTGTTTGTTGATGGAAGTTCAAACCATCAAGGAGCGGAGGCAGAGGTAGCCTTAGTATCACTAGGCGGGCGAATGTTAGAACAGTCTATTTGTTTGGGGTTCAAGGCTTCAAATAATGAAACAAAGTACGAGGCACTAATCGCAGGGTTGAAGTTAGCAGCAACAATGGAAGCCGATGAGGTGGTGGTCTTTTATGACTCCCAACTTATTGTGAATTAGGCAACAGGCGAGTACCCAGCCCGAGATGAAAGAATGATAGCCTATGTCAAGGAAGTTGTTAGACTGCTAGCATTGTTCTAGGATCACCAGTTACAACAGGTTAGCTGAGATGATAATAGCCATGCCGATGCATTGGCTAACCTGGCTACTGCAATGAAATTATGAGAGGCAAGGACAATAATAGTTGATTATTTGTCAAGCCCAAGTGTGGAACCACTAATCACAGAGTACAAGGCAATGTGTGTGGAGATGGGACCAAGTTGGATGGATGCAATAGTGATGTTCCTTAGGGATGGCAAGTTGCTAGACGACCAAAAGAGGCACATAAGACCAAATTAAAATCGGCCAGGTTTAGCCTAACAGCAGATGGCCATCTCTACAAGAGATCCTTCACTGGTCCCCTTTTGAGATGTGTGCATCCCTCCCAAGTTGAAGACTTCTTGTATGAAATACATGAAGAAGTATGTGGAAGCCATGCTGGGGGTAGATCACTTGCTCATAGGGCCATTACTCAGGGGTACTGGTGGCCCTACATGTAGAAGGATGTTGAAGCCTACGTCAGAAAGTGCGAGAAGTGTCAAAAGTTTGCACCTTTAATACATCAACCAGCAACAGATTTGAACCCAGTATCCAGCCCTTGGCCATTTGCCCAGTGGGGCATGGACCTTGTTGGACAATTGCCCCAAACAACTGGACAAAAGAAGTTTTTGCTGGTAGCAACTGATTATTTCACAAAATGGGTAAAAGCTGAAGCCCTTGCAAAGATTCGAGATATTGATGTGAAAAACTTCATATGGAAGAACATCATCACCAGGTTTGTGATCCCAAGGGCAATAATAGCAGACAATGGTACACAGTTTGATAGTAAGTTAATCAAAAGCTTTTATACAAAGTACAAAATCAAGAACTACTACTCTACTCCAAGTTTTCCTCAGAGCAATGGTCAAGCAAAAGCATCCAATAAGACTATCTTGGATGGGATCAAAAAGAGGCTGGAAGCAGCAAAGGGAAAATGGATGGAAGAGTTGTCCAATGTACTCTGGGTGTATCGGACTACGCCGAGAAGATCGACTGGGGAATCTCCATTTGCCATGGCTTATGGCATTGAAGTAGTTATCCCACTGGAAGTCGGCATCCCTAGGATTAGAACCCAGGGAGTAGAAAATAGGACTAATGAGGCATTCCTAGCTCGAGATCTAGACCTATTGGGGGAGAAAAGAGAGAGAGAGCAGCAATTCAACTGGGGGCATAGCAGCAACAACTTGCTAGAGCTTACAACAAGAAGGTCAACCCAAAAGAGTTTAAGGTTAGGGACCTCGTCTTAAGAAAGGTCATCGGCAACAAGAAGGATTCCAGGGAGGGAAAACTTGGCCCAAACTGGGAAGGGCCTTATAGCATCATCTTGGTTGTCGGTAATGGGGCATATCGGCTTGAAGACACTAAGGGCAAAGAGTTGCCAAGACCCTAGAACACTTGCAACTTGAAGTTTTTTTATCATTAGTTTTTTTTGTTTTTGCGAAGTTTATATCATAATTTTATTAGCTGAAGTAATAATAAAGTGTTAGTTTGATTTCTTGAATTAGAAATTTGTGCGATGTTTCTGAATGAAACATGACGAATAACTTAGACTTATTATATGGCAGAGTTGAATTATACTTGCATATAATAGAGTTGAACTAAGTTGGCGATGTTTCCAAATAAAACATGACGAATAACTTCGACTTATTATATGGCAGAGTTGAATTATACTTGCATATAATAGAGTTGAACTAAGTTGACGATGTTTCCAAATGAAACATGATGAGTAGCTTAGACTTATTATATGGAAGAGTTGAATTACACTTGCATATAATGGAGTTGAACTAAGTTGAATTAATCTAGGTAGGCCATGTCGGCAAAGTTAAACTCGGAACGGAACTGCGTGTGCTTTAGTTGGATTAATAGAGAAACCAAGGTTGAACACCTCGTCTAGTCTTTGTTTGAATCTAACTTCGACGAAAGACTACAAATGCATAATGTGAACTTCAGTGGAACTTGGGTTCACATTGGAGGGCAGGGAGCTGGAATGATTTGGGACACGTTGATTTTTTTTAGAGGAATTTACAAGTTAGAATTGGCTTAACACTTGTTGAAATTTCAGGAAAATTTACAAGTTGAAGTTAGCCGAGGAAATATTGAAAGAAGTATCCGAGGTACATACTAGCCGAGATTACTAACCAGGTTGCCAAGCTTGGAAAGGATGGAAGGATGAAGTCTTGATAAAAGATAGCAAGTAGAAGTAAAGAAGCAGTACTTGGTTGAATAAGTTTAAAGAAACAAGCACTTGTAAAAATATTTTGAAATGTTTTTAAGTGTTAGCCAATTGTTAGCCGAAAAAAATAGTCAAGGCTCTTATCCGAGGTGATTATACAGTTAAGTTGTGCTTTGAAGACATGCAAAAAATATTCTAAGTATAGAAACATGCATAGAAGAAAAGAAGGCATACATTCAACACTTAGAAGGAAATATAAGACTTGCACTCAGAAGATGGAACTTGTTCACAGACAAAAAGGCACTTCGGCCTCGCAAAGAGACAACTTGTTTGGGTACAAAAAAGGCACATCGGCCGAATTGAAGCTAAAACAATGTTTGAACAAAAAAGTTACAATTATTACAAAAAGGAAAAAGATTCTAAGTGGACCGTTCTGCATCGGTGATTGGTTATGTGTCAGCCTTGGCAGACAACTGGGAAAGCTTCTCGGCAATCTTCTCCGCTTTGATCTTGGCATCGATCTCGAGAAGAGTTTGGTCGAGGCTTTTCTCGGCTGCCTGTACCTCGGCTTCTGACTTAGCTCTCTTGGGAGAGGCACTCTTGGAGACCTCGTCCTCCTTTTTCTTGAGTCAAGTCAAGGAATTGCTCATTCAGAGTGGGGGACTTGGCTCCAACAGCGGACTTGTCTCCATTCGCAGCCTCTTCCTCGGCATCATCCTCCTCGGCATCATTGTCGGATTCTTGTGGAGCCGGAGGGAAAGGCACTTGGAGCTGGTTAATATCACGGAAGTGGGGAGTCCATTGGGACAGACATCTTGTTGAGCGTCGCCATCTAGCTGAGGTAATAACCTCAGTTGCAAGCCAGGGTTAACTTGCCCTTTGTATTGATCGCGGAAGACCGCTTGCCCCTTCTTCGAAAGCCTTTTCATCGGTCGCCTTGACCTCGGCATCCTTTGAGTCAATGGCCTCTTGGAGCTTGGCCTCTAATTCAACTGGCCTTAGCTTTTGGCAACCTCAAGATCGACTTTAGCGGCTTTGGCTTCAGCCTTGGCCGTTTTTGCTTTCTCTTCGGCTTGGTTCTGAGCAGCCCTGGAAGCTTTGGCTTGATCCAATAGAGCTCTATTATTGGCTTCGGCATAATTGAGCGATGACAGGAGTTTGGCAGCTTCTTAAGTTTTCTTTGCCAGCTCCTTCCTTGTCATCTCTGTCTTGACCACGTATGAATGCGTGTGCTGGATAGCTTCTGCAAGGATTTGAAACAGATTATGAAGAATTTGACTAGTTAGTGTGAAAACTGTAAAAGAGTAAATAAGGAGGCTTACCAAGACTGAGTGCCGCATCATCAGGCCAAAGTTCTCATACTCATGGAGGTTGGCCATTTGATCCAAATCTTCTGGTAGGAGCACATCCGTTGACAAGGCAGCGTCGACCTCCACGTCCTGGGTCGCGCTATCACCAGCTGTCAAAGCCTGTCCCTTACCATGACCTCAGGTGCCCAGATCATGCTACAGGGAAAGCTACTGCTACCTTTAGGGTGGTTAGATCTCGACTTCTTTACCAGAGGGGCGTCAGACGATAAGGCCTCGACTGGCCTCTTGTTGGCAGCAGGAGTATTCTTTTCAAACTTGACCAGTTTTTGAGATTGTGGTACAGTGTCCTCAGAATCAACCTGAGTCACTTTAGCCTTAGCCTTAGCCTTCTTGACTCTCTTAGGCTTTAGCTCGGATTGAGAG
Organism: Camellia granthamiana; assembly: GCA_036172215.1. Classification (NCBI taxonomy): domain Eukaryota; kingdom Viridiplantae; phylum Streptophyta; class Magnoliopsida; order Ericales; family Theaceae; genus Camellia; species Camellia granthamiana. The sequence goes on along the minus strand of CM069916.1, from coordinate 101,420,545 downwards.
GGAGAGAGAGGAGGACTGAACAGTCACCACCCCAAGGATATTGGCTAGAAGGTCCTCAACGAGGGGCTGGTTTGCGACCCATTTCATCAGCAGTGGCATCAAGTGTAACTTTGGTGCCGAAGTGAATGGCGGGAAGGGCGATGAGAGGATTGGCTGGATCATAGGCCAACGTCTCAAGATCTTGTCATTAGCAGCTACGAGTTCGGCCTGCTGGTACATTTGGCAGAGCACTACGTCGGTGTCGGCGCTGAGATGGTGGGATTAGTTGAGTTGGAGCAAAAGTGGAGGGTTATTCTATTGGGTCTGATGAAGAGGCCTGATCTGGCCTTGGCGATGAAGCAACGGTTGGAGTTGTTGCTGATGGGGAGTCTTGCTTCGGTGTGGGATGTCGGGTAGCACAGACCCGTGGGTCAAGATATAATTAAGCAGCAAAGGGGCTTTACATTTTTTTAATATCCAAACCTAAAAGCCTTTTTAGATTGGGGTTGGGAAAGAAGGTTTGCCAAAAATTCTTTGCTGGCTGGGGAAGAGCTGTAAAAAGAAGTGAGGAAGAAGAACATTACAAAAAACAGATATATACTGACAAATCCTAGCCGAAATATGATTAAAAGAGTAACTCAGTTCTTATCATCACCCTCTTTAAACACCGATCGGTGCAGAGGATAGAGATGAAGGTTGTCATCAGGTGCAAATTTCCAGTTGCCTAAGACGATAAAGTAATCATCTCCAGCAGCCTTGTTAGAGTCTGGGAGGTCGACTATTAGTTTTGTAGGCAGTGGACCTGGGCTTGAGGTAGTATATATAGCCTTTTTCAGACTTAAGGCCACACATGGTATAGTAGAATTGGATGTCAACTAAAGTGATCCTAGCTTTCTCTCGGGTGTGCTAGTTCAATTATGCTATTGATGCCCCTATATGCAGTTTATGGCAAGTTGCATGGGGTTAAGTTTTTAATAGTGGAGAATTTCACGAAAGAGAGTATCAAGGGGAAACCAAAGTTCACATTTGATAAAGGCAACCACTGGGAAAGGGCATGGAGTCTCCATATGGCATAATAGAGTCCTCCTCCCCAGCCAACCTAATCTAGATGTCGGTTGGGATAGAAAACTCTCTCCTAAAGTGCTCAAGTTTTTCTGGTGGTATCTACCCTCCCCCTAAACATACCCATTATCTCAGCTTAGAGTGTTTTGGGGTGAATGTCAGAGAGAAGAAAATAGTACGGATTGAGAACCTCGGCTAAAACCTAAACTAGAATTGGAGCAAGGGTTTTTGAAGATCTAGGGGGAATTTGTTTCAATTTTCCTAAAGAGTGTGATTTCTATCAAATCGCCAAACCTAAGTCTATATGGAAATAAGAATCAAAGGCAAGAATCTGGAAACAAGTCAAAGAAAAACAAAAAAGAATATGATTCAGAATCAAGAAAGCAACATTTTTCAAGAAACACTGAGTAGGTGTGTGTGGATGTGCAAAAGCCAAGAACAGTGGCAAAATTGTTAACGCTTCAAATTTATGAGCACTACGTACGTGTGTGTGAGAATCACGAACAATGTGAATAGACACAAGGATATATTGAACAGTACGAATCACAGACAAACACGAGATTCAAAATACAGCAAAGATTCAAGAACAAAAACTGATTTGCAATGGCAGCGAACAGCATGTAAATAGGTAACAAATTTGAAACAAATCAAAGGAATAATGAAAGACTGAACTTAAAGAGGAAAGAAATTGTGAACTTACCAAATGAAATAAGCGCTAATATGGAGATCGCCAGAGTCAAACGGCGTGAATGGCCATAAACAGATGATGAAAAGGTCGCCGGAGAAGGTAATCGGAGCAAGTGTAGAGCTTCGAAGGTATGAAAATGGCAGAATCTAGAGAGCAAAAATTTGAGCACAAGAGAAAGAAATCAAATTTTGTGAAAGTGAAGAGGCAAAGAGAGAGAGAAGAGTTTTGTTAAAACTCAAAAATATGGCAAACCATAATAAAATGCCTTGGATGACGTGCTTATCAGGCGGTGTGTGCAGAAGTGACGCGACCTAATAGTGTGTGTCAGGTACGAACCAATGAGAAAGGGACACGTGGAGGAAATGGTTGAGTAAACTGTGTGTAATAGCTCATGCGCAGTCAAAACCCTTAGAGTTCTCGATTAATGAAACAAAAACCTCAGCTAGAGGAGCGATCTCGGTTGAGATGCTTAAAGAACTTGACTCTGGGTTCCTGATCCTTAATAAAGATAGGCAGTTGAGCCCTGGGAACTTAAAACCGACGAGTCACAGCTTTGGTAGAAAGGAAGAATGAATTTTAGCCGACATGGTGTATAAACAAGCAGTGTAGGTTCCATCACCTCAGGTTGCCGAGGTAATAGAACCTAGGGGGCAGTTGTGGGGACATATTTTGTAAATGACAGCACGTAGCCAAGGTGATGTCGGGGTGTCAGCCAAGGTGCCACGTGGCTTGGTCCTGGCGTCGAGGTGATCTCGGCTAGGCCGAGGTTACCCGCGGAGATACCGAAATCCGAGATGAGTGGATAATGGACAAGAGTCCTAGAACAGGGGAGGGTCTCAGTTAGGATAAGGATAAGGCTCATAAAGGGTTTATCCCTATCTAGCCGACAGTCCGGGATGAGCATTCAGCCTGAGTCCACTAAAGTGACGCTTCTAAAGGAATCAGGTCACTGCTAGTTATAAAAGTAAGTCACCCTCGTGGGTCTAAGGTAAGTTCTTTCTTGTGAGTTTAAGCACAATTTGCCATCTTTGAGAGATATTGATTACTGACTTGATCGTCGGAGTGCCCCCAGGTGGATGAACCACCACCGGATTCTTATCTTCTTGTGCAGGTTGTTGGGCTTAATTTATTCTATCGGTGCTCTCCAGCTGGGTTCCCCTTCTTGGTTATGTGGTCGGAAATCAACACCCACAATTTTATTTCTAGATTTTTAGTGTGATTTGCATGCTAATTGCTTTCTAATTTTTAGTTTAATTTACTTGCTAATTGCTTCTAGTGTTTTAGAATTATTTACACATTTATTGCTTGTAGTAATTTCATATAACTCTTGCCTATTAAATTTTAATTTAACATTTGGGAGTTATAAGTTTATTTTTGTAACTTGTCTAGCACTTTAAATTTTTACTTAATTTTGCTATTAAATAGATTGCTAGAAGGTTTAAATTAATTTATTGCTTTTACAGTTTCTTTCAAGTATTTGTTTTGTATTTTGTTGTGTTTTTCTGCTAACTTTCTTAACAGAAGTACCTATGCGAAAGAAAATGAAAAAATAAAAAATAAAAAACCAAATGAATAGAATTTGGGACTATAAAACTAAAATTTTTTACTACTAACCCTTTTTGTTGAACAGAAATACCTAAGCGTGGAAATTAATTTTGGACCAAAAAGAGTCCTTATTTGGATTTTTTGCTTGAGTTCTAGTAGTGGTTAAATTACCAATTTTTATTGAAGCAAGTTTGTTTACTTGTAATGTTAGAAGCATTTTATTTGCTTGTAATTTGGTTAGAAATTTTTTAATTGCTTGTAAAGTTTTGAAACTTGGTTTGTTTTAACCTAATTTATTCCCTAAAAAACTTAATTCTAAATTTGTTTCCCTTGGATTAGGAGCCAACATGCTCTTGAAAATTTTGTCAAAGATTAACTGATTCTTAAGTAGGACCAATGTGAAACCTCCAGACTTCCTGGAAAATTTCTTGACCATGTTTCATTCTAGGATAAGTGGTGGGATTAGTTTTGAATTAAATTTTAGACTTTGGGATTTTCTAGTGTTAAGTTTAGTTTCTAGAAACACAAACTAGCGAAATTCTGTTGTATTTTTTAGAAATGGCAACTGCGACTAATGTTTGTGCTGCTGCTAATGTTGGTAAGGAGTAGAACCCCGGGTCAACTAGCTTACCAACCCCTACAGTGACCCCTATGGTCAATTCTGTTGCTGTGACTTCTGTGGTCAATCCTGTTGCTACTCCTGCTATTTCAGGGGGACCGCTCAACCATCATTAGTGCCCAGAGAAGTTCATTAGAGTGAATTTCAAGAGATGGCAGCAAAATATGCTTTTCTACCTAATTACTCTTAGCCTTGCAAGGTTTTTCAGTAAGGATCCACCAGTCATGGAAGAGAATGAGCAAGACAAGCGGAAGCTCATGGCTCTAGATGCTTAAAAGCAATGAACTTCCTTTGCGGAAACTATGCCCTGAACGGTTTGGCAAATACATTGTTCAACGTGTTTTATGCCAAGAAGTCGGCAAAGGAGCTATGGGATGCTTTGGACAAGAAGTACAAAACCGAGGATGCTGGGACAAAGAAATTTGTTGTCGGCTTGTTTTTGAATTTCAAAATGGTGGACTCTAAAATCATCATTAGCCTAGTCCAAGATTTCTAAGTAATTCTACACGAGATTCATGCAGACAGAATGTTGTTGAGTGAATCATTTCAGATAGCTGCTTTGATTGAGAAGCTACCTAATGGCTAGAAAAACTTCAAGAATTATTTGAAGCACAAGTGAAAGGAGATGACAGTCGAAGAGCTCGTTGTCTGGTTCCGTATTGAGCAAGACAACAAAAAGAAAGGGAGAAGTACCTCCACTGTGAAAGCAAACATGGTTGAGCATAGCCAGTCCTTAAGGGTTAAGAAGAAACTGGGGGCTAGAGGTGGTGTCTCCAAGAGGCTAGTCTATAAGCCGCAGGAACCTACTTATAAGTTCAATGGAAAGTACTTTAACTATGGAAGTGATGGGCACGGGGTGATTGATTGCTGCAAGAAGAAGAAGCCTTACAAGAAAAACCCTTCACAGAACAAAAACCAGGCTCACATGGCTGAAATAGAGGATCTATCACAAGTTGTTGATGACATGCATCTTTCCGCTGTCGTTTCAGATGTGAATATGGTGGGGTCCAACTCGAAGGAATGGTAGGTGGACACTGGGGCCACTTGCCACATCTGTGCTAAGAAAAAGATATTCACAACTTTCGAACCAGTTTCAAATCGTGAGAAGTTGTTCATAGGGAATTCCACAACCTCAACTATTGAGGGGAAAGGCAAGGTAGTCTTGAAGATGACTTTAAGAAAAAAGCCGACTCTGAACGATGTCCTATTTGTGCAGGATATTTGTAAGAAACTTGTCTTGAAGTCTCTCCTAAGCAAGCATGGCTTCCGCATGGTGTTTGAATCCAATAAGGTCATGTTGACCAAAAGCGGAGTTTATGTGGGGAAGGGGTATATGCTGGGTGATATGTTTAAGCTCAATGTAATGACTATTATCCCAAAAATGAATAAGAAAACATCTTCTTCTTCTTATATACTTGAGTCCCCTAAATTGTGGCATGGTAGACTAAGTCATGTGAATTTTGACTCTATGCGTAGATTAATCAAGTTAGATCACATATCATCTTTCAAGATTAGTCCAAATCACAAGTGTGAAACTTGTGTAGAAGCAAAATTGACAAGGATTTCATTTCATTCTGTTGAAAGAAGTACCGACCTTTTAGATTTAGTGCACAATGATGTTTGTGACTTGAAAGTCGTACAATCACATGGTGGGAACATATACTTCATCACTATGACATCTTGTTCCAGGTGACCGCTCGAGCGAAGAAAGTGTCACTCGAGCAGAGAATTGTTGCTCCTAGTATCTCACAAGTTTACAGGCAAGACTGCTTGAGCGAAGCAATCGTCGCTCGAGCGCTGAATGTGAGGTCCCAGTAGTTTCACTGTAGCTCTGCAAAACTTCTAGGACTCCTCATTTTTCGCTCGAGCAGTGGAATTATCGCTCAAGCGATCCCTTCATAATTATGATGTTTGCTCGAGCAAAGGAAGTTGTGCTCGAGCAGTCTACGCAATTTCAGCACTTTAAAAAGTACATTTCTAGATCATTCTTTTCACTTTTCCTTTTTCTCTTCCTCCCTCCCACCCTAAGTCCGAAAACCCTAGGTTTTTCACTCTAAAATACCTCTCATTCCTACAAGATCTAGCTTAAATTGCTTGCAAGGGGTGAAGTACATGTAAAGAACATCCTTTCTACCGATTGGCTTTTTGTTTGGTGAAAAGCTCATCAAGAAGCTTGGTTCTTGTGCTCATAGCTTGAGGTAGGGTTACATTTAACCTAGTATTTCTTTGTTTTGAAGAAGTTTATATGGTATCTGTAGACACCCCATTTTTGACCGTTCTCAAGACTTGGACGTCACCGATTGAACACCCGGTTATCATCCTTGTTTGTGTTCGTTTGGGGTTCCCGGAGGTCTCGGCTACGCGCCTTGCCTCAGGACCCCCGAATTCGACTGTTTTGTGTCTGGTTTTGCACCAAACGCTTGTGCTTTGCCTTGGAGGGGCAGGGAATACCTTGTGAGGCATCCCCACACATCACCGGCCGTGGCTAGAAGCCACCGGCCAGGGTTTTATGCCATCGGCAATGTATGTTGCCGGTCGGCATTCTTTGTTGCCGGTCGGCAGTAAATTTTGTCAAAATGACATCTTTGGCCGGCCGACTATTGTGCATCTGTTTTTGGCAGATATTTTAGCACAGCTGTCTTGCATTTGCTTCCCCTCCATACACGTGTATGGAGGGATGGCCCTCTTGTTAGCTTACCTTGTAAGCTTTACAAGATTGGCTCCTCTATAAGAGGAGGCCTTCTCTCCCTTGTCCTAGGGTTAGAGAAGTTAGAGAAGAGAGTGAGAGGACTCTGGTTTTAGGGTTTAAGTTAGTGTATCTAACCTATATCTATACCTCTCCCTCTCTTGCCATTGTGTGTGTTTTAGGCTTAGTTTTGTGCATAAACACCTACCATCACACCATCCTCTTGGAACTGAGGTTCTTGAGGCTTGTTTTTGGAGCTTTGAAGTTGGTTTGGAGCTCAAGGGGCTGCTGGTCCACTATCTTTGAAGGTGGTCTACAAGGGTAAGACACTAGCCCTTTTTACCCCACTTTTGCATTGTATTTTTGACCATCTTAGAACTATTTTCAAGCTTAGTGTTTAATACATAAAAGTTCTGTTTTTAAGGCCTCTAAATAGTTTGTTAAGAGTGCTTTAAGCTTTGAGGAAGTTTGACCCCTCTAAAGGCTTGTTTGGCCCTTGTTTTGTGCCATTTTGTGTGAGCTCTGAGACCCTAGTGTTTGGGCCTCCTCACCACTAAAATCTTGAGGGATTTCAGAGGTGAGGATGGTGCCTTGAGGTCCTAAGAAGGAGAGGGCCACCCCCCTCTCCTTGTTGTCCTTGAAAAGGACCATTTTTGCCTCTTGAGGGAGCATCATGTTCAAGTGTGTGTTGACCATGTTCTAACTGTTTTTTATGCTTATTTTGTCATGAAATAACATTGTTGTATGTTGGTTTTGGTACACCATGCATGCCTTGCATATATGCCTTGTGATGCCATTTTACCGCCTTAGCATGCCTTAGGTTGTAAACCCTTATTCAAGCATGTTTTAGGCTTAGCCTTGTGAAGGTTTTGTGTTTGTTTTGCCATGTTTAAGGTCTGCCCTTAGTTGTTTGGGTCAACTTTAGCATGCATTGCATGGCCTCTTTGCATTTTGGCTTGTTAGCCTTAAGTGTGTGAGTGTGTAGCATGCCTTGCTTGTATCATCTCAGTGGTTTGGAACCATTTAACATGCTATTTCAGTCCATTTAACATGCTCACATGCTTTCCTTGGATGCCTCTTTGATGCTTTGAAAGCTTGTGTTGTATGCTCCATGTTTTGGCCATTGTGCATGCTCTTGAATTCGAGCCACTTAGATGCCATCTAGGGGGCTCCCTTTGCATGGTCTAGGTCTGCCTTGGACCTGTTTTAAGCCTTCTTGGCCTTGTGAGGCTTGGTTGGCTTAGCCATGGTTTAAGTCCCCTTGACTTGCTTCAAATACTTGGGCCATTTGTTGCATGCTTAGCCTATCTTGTTTGCTTGGTTTGGCACCATGTTCTTGTATGATTTTCAGAGCTTAATGCATGCCATATGTCCATGATTATTCCCTTTTAAGTGTGCTTAAAAGATGTCCTTTGATGCTTAAGTGTTTAAGCCTTGACATGTGCATGTATGTATGTGTGTTTGGTCTCACCTCTTGAGCTTGTGGCCACTGTTTTAGGCCTATTTAGAGTCGCCTAAATCATGTTTAAGCCCATCCCTTTGTTGGTTGCATATGCTCCTTTAGTGTTATAGCATATTGGTAAGTTGTTGCATGTTAGTACTTGTATGACTGAATGAAGTCACATGCTTGTTTGCATGCTTGGACATCCACATTGCATCTTGCGTGCTTGTTGGTTTACATTGAGGTTTCATGCCTTGCATGCTTATTAGCTTGTATGCTCATTTGCATTGGCATGATTACATACTAGATAACATGCTTAGGATTGCATCACATAAGCACGCATGCTAGACCTCTTGAGATGAGTGTGATAGAGGTTGGGCCTCCTTGTGTGTTTATTTGGATTGCATTCATTTGAAATTGAAGTTGCACACTTGATTCTTTGGGCCATCATGCATGGAAATGCGTGATTGGTGGTTCGAGAATCGAGGCACATCCTTCTTTGAGTCATAAACATGATAAGGGGTGTGATAGGTGCATATATTCCTTGAAATGCATTGCCATGCTATGCCTTGTCCTCTGCTGCTGTAAGTTGCAGGTTCAGCAGGCATTTTTGGTCGACCGGCAACATATAGTGCCGACCGGCCGTCCATCAGTGGCCGATAATTAAAGCAGCAGCCGATGATCATATTTGGCGGCCGGTGGAAATCCTCCTCAGCCGGTGGTGATCCCCAGTGTTCAGAGAAGCATCTCTGAGACTTTGGTAGTCTTCAGAGGGGCAGAGCAGGGAAAACAGAGGCAGACTATGCATGGCAGTGGCTTTCCGAGCGAAACCGAGCATGCGTTGCATCGAGCCATCTCCCCGAGGCTGCTATTTATTGCTTTCTTAGACTAATTAATTTGCTTAATTAGTTTAGTTTGGTCTGTAATAATTAATTAGCTAGGATAGTTAATTCATTATTCGAATTGTATTATTATTTGGTCCCTCCGAGCGAGGGTCAATCTGTAATAAGTGTGGGTGTGTGTGTGCATGTCTTCCAACCCCCACCTCTTTCTCCCTTTTACTTACCTGTTTTGATGGTTAGTATTAGGACATGTTTATTTTAGCATACCTTATGCTATGCATGCGTGCACCCATTCATCTGTCTTGCATGCACCGGGCTCGGCGCATCATGCTAACTGCATTAGTATTTCAAATCTAACTTGAATACGTGCATCAAATGATTGTATTCCACATGCCATTTTAGGGTTAGCCGAGCCTATCTTAATGACATTTTGTATGCGATGCATTAGCCACTTAACATGGACTAGGATCACGCATGTTTGCTAACCAGTTTACTGTTTTGGCACGGAGTACAATGTAAGTACCTTTATGCTTTAGCATATCGCATGCGTGTGAATGTTAACATGATAGCATGCTTACCATGTGGCTAGATGCTTATGTGCTATAAACTGCCTGAATGCCTGTGGGTGAAGGTTGGATTGTTTGAGTTGGAATAGCTCATTGAAATCCGTGTTTTAGCCTACTTGCGAGTAGCAAATTCCAAAAACATTTTCAAAACAAACGGATATGCAATGCTTATTTCCAAATTAGGCGATCTAGTCTATACTTGTTTGCTGTGCGCATAACATAGTAATTCTAGGCTAATAACCAGAATAAGAACACATAACGTTTTCAAAAATGGATATCACGGTTAGTAGAGGCCGATCTTCAGATCGGGCGAGAGGGGGTGCTCATAGCTGACATTCCCCAATCGTACCCAAGTTCCCGAGCCGAGGCAACTTTGGTGATGACGGACACGTGGCCTTTGGCACCGAGTCAGGGTTTTCTAAATTCCCCATCAAAAAAAATATTTAGGTGGCGACTCTGTATCTGGCAAAGCAGTCCATGTTTGGCACTTCTTTTCAAAAATCTATTTTCTCAAAATGGTTTGCCGGATTTGGACTCTTTGGTTCAGATTAAGAACCGTGACAAAAATCGAGTCCGAACTGTAGCGTGTAACCCGTGAGTTCCCTCGCGAGACGTGTTACAGTATCATGTGACTTTAAGGTTTGATTAAATGATTAAAATGGATTAAACTTTGTATTTAACAAAAAATGACATTTTACTCAATTTTCATTACAATTTCATCTAGTTTTACACAAATGAGGAACATTGATGTTGAGAATTTATATCTATATAAAGATATAGAGAAAGCCCTAAATTTGACCAAAACCCTAATTTATAATTGAGTAGAAAATAGTATTTAGATTGGAATTTTCTTAAAGTCTTGGAATATTGTGAATAATAAAAGGTGAAAGATGTGGATATTGTTGTGATAACGAAATTGTGGCTTGAGAATTGATTCATCTTGAATGTTCTGATTTTATTTCCCTTTGTACAGTGTTGAATATTTGGGATTGAATGAAAGTTTGGTAAATTGAGCATGAGTCCGTGTTAAGAGTCGATTTTGATGTGGTTGTGTGTGTTAGTATCCACACGGGGAGTTAAGGTGCCCAATTGCCCTATCTGAGCTTCTCGCCGAAGGAATGTGGGAAAATGTTTTTGGGGTGTCCACTAGTCTTGCTATATTGTAGTTGGTAAAAGTAAAAAAAATGGATGATTTTGGGTGCCCACGTCCTGCTATATAATAGTCGGTAAATGTAGGGATGGTTTTTAAATAAAAATGACTTGTATTTTTTATTCAGACTCTCATGAAGGACTCATGGTATGTTTTTCCTTTCTAATATGATGATGACTGGTGTGAGATGGAAATGTGATTATCCAGCTGTGCAATCGTTTATATACGTAACCATGTTTGTATATATATTTTAATTACTTGTCTTGTCTCAATGGTGTCATGGGCTTATTCAATGGATTAAATACTTTGTTAAATGTATTCCTACTGGGCATATAGCTTATCCCTATTTAAATTTTCAGGACATGATGATGTACCACCACAATGATGATTTGAAGTAAGCGGTTACTCAATTGGGATTGATAGCCTGAGGACACTTTACTACCAAGACTTAGAGTGTTGTATGAAGACTTTTAAATTTATTTTGTTGTTGTCTTGTATGCCCTTAAGGCTTTTCCCCGTTGTATGTCATCTAGTTCATTGAACTTGGAGATGAGTACAAAGTATCTTGGAAATGTAAACTTGAAATTGTAATTTCTTAAATCTTAGTCCAATGAGAAAAATGATTTTTGGTATTTTGCTATGCATGTTGTGGGGTATTCATGTAAGAATTGGCAGGGCGTTACAATCACTTTTGTTGATGATTTCAATAAATATTGTTATTTTTATTTTCTTACAAACAAAGATGAGGCGATTGATAAATTTATTCTTTTTAAGAATAAAGTTGAGAATAAACTAAGCGGAAAGATCAAGGCTTTAAGAAGTGATCATAGTGGAGAATATGAATTGTCATTTATTAAGAGTTGTGCTCATTCTGAAATTATCCACCAAACTGCGCCTTATTCTCCTCAGTCAAATGGTGTTGCTAAGCTAAAAAATAGGACGGTGAAGGAAATCATAAATGCAATGTTGATAAGTTCTGGGTTGCCACAGAACTTGTGGAGGGAAATGATTCTCTCCACGATTTACATTCTAAATAAAATACCTCAGAAAAAAGTGGACAAGACTCCATATGAATTGTGGAAAGGCGCAAGCCTTCTTTTAATTTCTTATGAATGTGGGAGTGTTTTGTAAAAGTGGCGGTACTTACACCCAAGGAGGTTATGATAGGTCCAAAAAATGTAGATTGTATATGCATTTGTTATGCACAGAATAGTAGTGCATATAGGTTTCTTGTGCACAAATCTAATATTTCAAATATACATAAGAATACCATAATAGAGTCAAGGAATGCATCCTTCTTTGAGGACGTGTGTCCTTGCCGAACCCGAGAAGAGAATCAAAGTTCTGAGAAGAAACTTGAAAATTATCCTAGTGATAGTGATCTAGATAGGGAGGTAGAAAAGCCAAGAAAGAGTAAAAGGGTTAGGACTTTCAAGTCCTTTGGTCCGGACTTCTTGACCTATATATTAGAGGGAGAACCTCGAACTTTTCATGAAGCTGTGACTTCACCTGAAAGTCTTTTGTGGAAAGAAGCAATTAAGAGTGAGATTGACTCCATCTTACAAAACCACACCTGGGAGTTGGTTGATCTAACCCCCAGGTAGTAAGGCCTTGGGGAGTAAGTGGATCTTTAGAAGAAAGATAAAAAGTGGATGAGTCAATTAATAAGTATAAAACTAGGCTAGTTATTAAAGGATACAGGCAACGAGAAGGCCTGAATTATTTTGATACGTATTCACCAGTGACAAGGATTACATCCATTTGCATGGTGATTGCGATAGCAGCTTTCCGTGATCTAGAGATACATAAGATGGATGTAAAGACAACTTACTTAAATGAAGATTTAGATGAGGAAATCCACATAGAGAAACCCGAGGGATTTTTTACTCTAAGGAAAAATAAGAAAGTCTGTAAGCTTGTCAAGTCAATGTATGGTTTGAAGTAAACTCCCAAACAATGGCATAAGAAGTTTGACAACGCTATGTTGTCAAATACATTTAGAATCAATGAGTGTGGCAAATGTGTATATGCCAAAGACACTAACAGAGGTTATGTTATTTTGTGTCTATATATTGATGACATACTCATTGTTGATAGTAATGATGAGATGATTAGAACTACCAAGAGATTGTTAAACTCTAAGTTTGACATAAAAGATATGGGCCTTGTAGATGTGATTTTGGTATTAAGATTACCAGAATATCTTGTGGTATTGTATTTTCTCAATCTCATTATGTTGAGAAGATACTTGAGAAATTTGATAAGTCAAATACAAGTATGTCAAGGACACCAGTAGACTTGAGTCTACACTTGATCAACAATAATGTTGAGAGTATCTCTCAACTAGAATATTCATGGATCATTATACATTTAATGTATCTGTAGACGTCCCCGAACGCCCCGGGAGGGTTAAGTCCCGTTCTGTTCATTTGGGTTCACTACAGTTCAAGGACTTGATTGTCACGATTCTAAATCTTGAACCAAAGAGTCCAAATCCGGCAAATCGTTTTTGAGAAAACAGATTTTTGAAAGAAGTGCCAAACATGGACTGCTTTGCCAGATACAGAGTCGCCACCTAAATATTTTTTAACGGGGAATTTAGGAAACCCTGACTCGATGCCAAAGGCCACGTGTCCGTCATCACCAAAGTTGCCTCGGCTCGGGAACTTAGGTACGATCGGGGAAGGTCAGCTATGAGCACCCCCTCTCGCCCGGTCTAAAGACCGGCCTCTACTAACCGTGATATCCGATTTTGAAGACATTACATGTTCTTATTCCGGTTATTAGCCTAGAATTACTATGTTATGCGCACGGCAAACAAGTATAGACCAAATCGCCTAAATTGGAACAAAACGTTGCATGTTTGTTTTGAAAATGGTTTGCTACTCATAAGTAGGCTAAAATGTAGATTTTGCCACCCTCAAGTGGGCTTTTAGAAAAGACAGTTTTGCCACTATCTAGTGGGCTTTAAAACTCACAGTTTTTAATGCGTTGTCCCAATTTAGGTAATTCAACCTCCATCCACAGGCATTCAAGCAGTTATATCACATAAGCAGCTAGCCTCATGGTAATCATGCTATCATGGCAACAATCACACACATGCGATATGCTAAAGCATAAAAGCTCACCTAGTACTCCAAGCCAAAACAGAAACTGGTTAGTAATCATATGCATGATCCTAGTTTATGTTTAAGATGGCTAATGCAACACAAGCAATGATGCAATCTAGACAGGCTCGGCTATCTTAAACATGGCACATGGAATGCTACAAATAACACGTATTCAATTTGGGATTGAAATACAATGCAGTTTGTATGATATGCCGAGCCCAATGCATGTATAACAAATGTATGGATGCACGCATGCTATCGTACTGTTATGCTAATTTAAATATGCCCTAATCTACCATCATAAGCAGGTAAATAAAAGGGAAGAAAGAAGTGGGGGTTGGAAGACATACATCACACTCACCCACACTTATTACAATTTTGCCCTCGCGCAGAGGGTCCGAAAGAATACACAGTTCCCAAAATAATACAGTCCGAATACAAAGTAAATTATTACAAAATTTATAATTTAATTAATAAATTAAATGCAGCATAGAAAAGGCCGCAGCCCCGCCTCGGTATGCGTGAATGATGCATGCTCGAATCCGACTTGCCTGGAAACCCGCGCCATGGCACTGCTGCCTCTGGTTTTACTACCCTGTCTCTCCAAAAATTGCCTAAGTCCCGGAATGCCTTTCTTGCGTGCTGCTGATCATCATCGGCTAGATGAAATGTTCACCGGCCAAGGGAAAAGTCCATCGGCTGTCCATGAGGCTATCGGCTACCTATATAGTGCCGGTCGGCACTATATACTGCCGATCGGCACAAAATTCCTGCAGGAGACAGTTTTGATAGCAGTAGCAGACAAGCAGTGCATGGCATGAATTTTTAGGCATACGTAAGCATGGCCAATGCTTCCCTATCATGTTTGGGACTCAAGGGAGCATGACCCTTGATTCTTGGGCCATCAATTACGCATCTTGGTGCATGATAGCCTAAGAAATCAAGATTGCATTTCAATGTCAATATGCATGCAACACACAAATGAGAACTAAGTCCCTATCATGTTTGGGACTCAAGGGCCTTAGTGACCATGAGTTGAGACAAGTTGCATCACTTATAGTATGAACTCATCTCAACCCTTACACTTGGTTTGACACCCCAAACCAAGTAATGCAATGCATGTTATGCAAACATGGCTCCATGATGCAACCTAATACTAAAATGCCAACATGCCAAATGTAATGCAACATGCAAGGTACAAATGCAATACAAACATGGGCAATTTAGGCGATAGGACTAACATGTAGCAACACTTGATGAATCAATTAAGCAACAAACATGAGGCAAGCATGCAATGGTGGATTTAACTACAATGGGGCAGCCCTCAAACCAACCCAAAACAGTGGCAAAACACCCAAGATTGTGACCAATGTACATGCCAATGTGCAAAACCAAATGGGGCCAAGTCTAGGGCACCAAAAGGGAACACTCCTCCATCATTACCAAGACCACTCATGACGTGAATTATGTAAGCAAAAACAGAGTTCCATCATGCATAAATACACCCAAAAACCTTGGTATGACAGCCCCAAAATGCTTTAAACATACAAGCATGCATAAGGCCTATTCCTAGACACAAAAGGGGACACCTTTAAAGCATGAAGTAAGCCACGTATGCAAACATACAATCATGATTTATGGACTGAAATATGATCCTGAATGATGTCAAATCAATGAGTATAGTCCAAGCTAAGCATGTTAGGGGCCAATATGCTTAAGATTTACGAGTCAAAACACAAGGCAACCACATCAAGCACACCAAACATGGCAAAAACAGTGGCTCACAGCCCTTAAACATGACAAAATAATGCTAATATCTTCATGAAGTGAGGCTCATACATGCAAGAAACATGGCCTAAACTCAAGGCTCATTTCTAGGCAACTAGAGCATATAAAGCAAGCATAAGAAGCATGCTAAGGACCACAAAGCCAACCAAAAACAGAGATGATATATGATCCAAAACACCCAAATAAGCTCTGAAATGAAGGCATGTAAGACTAAAAATGCATGCTACCATGTGAGCCAAAGTAAAGACCAAAGAGGGACAAAGGGGGGAGGGGTGTCCCTCCCCTATTCATGACTTCAAAACACTTTTCTCAACACTGAAAACCCTCTGATTTTCAGTGATGAGAAGACAAAAACAACAAAGCAAACAAGGCTTCAAAGAAAAGACACCAAATAAGCCAAAATAAGGCCTAAGTAGGTGAGTTTGCACTCAAACCACAAAATGACCTCAATGGAAGTTCAAAAGCAAGAAAATATGAGACTTTTTTCAGTTATACACAAAGCTCAAAACACAAAGCAAGATAGGCAAAAACTTGTTGCAAAAATGGGGAATCTAAAGTAAGTTGCTCACCCTTGAAAAGCCCTTGAAGAACAGGTGATGCAGCCCTCTTCTATTGATCAAAACCAGTCCAAAATCTCAACAAACAACCCTCCAAGTCACTCAATCTCGAAATAAGGTGTGATGGTGTGTGTAGTGGTGCAAAAGTGAGGTAAAAGTGCACTTTTAGGCCTAAAAACACACACACAAGAGGAGAGAGAGAGAAAATCTAGAGAGAGAGAGATATATGGCAGATATATAGATACACAAGCTCTGGTTTTGTGTTGAAAATGGCTAACCCCTCTCAATGGGAGAGGAGGGGTGCTTATATAGGCACAAATAATGGCTCAAAGCTTCTCCAAGAAGCTAGCCAAAAGGGGCAAAGGGTGCACAAGGGTCTTGGCTTCTTGGAGAAGCTAAGACAGCTGTCCAAGCTTCTCCAAGAAGCTTGGGCAAAAGGGTCAACCTTCTAGAAGGTTTAGGGGTTCAAAGGTGCAAAGTGGTCACTCCTATGCACGAGGATGAGTGATGGTGCATTCCAGCTGGCACAGCTGGCATGCACCATGCCTCAGGGGTTCAAAGAGTGCACGCCGGCCAGCCAAATAAATAATTGGCACAAAAAAGTGCCGGTCGGCAACATATAGTGCTGACCGGCCATATATTTTTAGAAAACAGTGCCGATGGACAAAAGGGAGTGCCGGTGGAGGGTGGGGGCAGCCGGTGCGATTCAGGGATGGCTAGCAAGCCTCCTCCTACCCTAAAATGCAAAAACACACAAGTCTTGGTGCAAAACCAAGCACAGAACAAAACCGTTTGAGAGGTCTTGAGGCACGACGCGCAGCCGGGATCTCCGGGAACTCAAAACGAACACAAATATGGATAATCACCGAGCGTTGCAACGGTGACGTCCAAGCCTTGAGGACGGTCAAAAATGGGGTGTCTACAGTATCTGATGAGTTGTACATGGCCGGATATAGCCTACTCTATTAGCAGGCTTACACTACTACAAAAACAGTTAAAGATCACACTTTGATAAATGAAAATATCTCACTTTTATTGGAAGTATGATAAAAAAAAATTAGATTGATATTTTAATCACACTTGATTTGATTGAGTGTGATAATATTTATTTTTTATCACACTTTTCAATTAAGTGTGATTATATTTATACATTTTTCAATCACACTTTTTAATTAACATGTGATATGTTTATTTTTTATGTCACTTTTCAATTAAGTATCATTATATATATATATATTAATCACACTTTCTAATTAAGTGTGATTATATTAAAAAAAAACAATATAAATGTGATTATATATATTTGAATATATATATTTTTTTTTTATAAAAAATATATCCCAAAATTGGCGCATTTTCCCTCTTCCACTACTCTAGCAGGCACGACTTCTTCAAAGAAGATTCAAAATTTCCAAACATATCAGACTCTTCCTTTTCCAACTCGTTTTGCCTCTCTTTCTGATTCCTTAGCCCTAATTCGGTTTGCAGCTCCAAAATCACCATTGTGACTCACTCAACGTCGTCTTCATCTCTGTTGAATCTTCAAACGTCTGGTGAGTTCTGTCCTCTTTTTTTTTTTTTTTTTTTATGCCCCTTTCGTATATCATTCATAAGATATATTTGTATCTGTTTATGATTATGATTATTATTAGAGGAATTATATAAATATAGCGTTTCATTTAGAATGAGGGTTTTGGGTGGAATGTTGATACTGTATTTGTGTTTTGTAAATCAAAGTTGGAATGCAATTTTTTTTTTTTTTATACTATATGTTGATTTAGAATTTCTTATGTTAATACTGTATCTGTATCTGTATGTGTGGAAGATGTGGTTTAGGGTTGATGAAATGATGGGGATTGTAGTGGCTTGTGCTACAAAATAGGTGGTTTGTTTGATTGGTGGGTAGGTTTCAATTTTAAGGAAATGGTAAAATTTAGAGTACCTTCAAATACAATTCTTTTACGTTTTATTATTCAGTACATGATTGGGTAAAGATTTTGTTGATGGTTGGTACGCTTAACAGAGAGTGGAGAAGTCTATAATAATGGTAGCTAGCATTCCTCTTCTTTATTATTTTTTTGGGGGAAACAGAGGGTGTAGTTAGGTTAATAATAGGATTCTATGATTCTTTTTGTGTGTAATGATGGTACAAATGTTGAAGAATGATCAATGATAGCAACTAAATTGATTTCTAATTAACCTTTTCAGCCATGAGTCGTGTTATGTACAATTAATCTAACTACGCCCCATGTTGCTTTTGTTGTTGCTACTGCACTTAGTGATGTTGCACTTAGTTGCTGCTGCTTTTTGTTGGTTTTTATTTTGTTTAGAACGCTTTTTTACTGATGCTTTTTGTTTTGTTTTGTTTTGTTTTGTTTTGTTTTGTTTAAAACACTTTTTGTTGATCATATTATGTTGTGTAAATCCCATTCTATCAATTCCACTAGTCAACCACCCGATTATATGATTTGGGAACAAAGCAAAGGCATCATTAATGCCATAAAAAACAAAATTTGATTACAAATGTTGTATATGACCAGGCTTGGTCCTGAGGGCAAGAAAGAGAGGCCTACGTCCCAGATATAATTTTGTGTATTAGATATTAAAAAAAAGGCCCAAATACTATAGGCCCAATTGAAGAGAAGAGAAACAAGGTCGTGTTCATATTTTGTGTCCAAATTCATATTTTGTGTCTACCAATACCAGGCCATGTTCTGAAGCGACACGCTGCAATACATAACAACCAGTAAATAGACTAACATAAGTTACAGAAGTTTGTTTAGCACCAGTACCCCCATAGGGGTACAATGTAAGCAAATGAGTCCTTACCTGCAGTGACTACTAAACTTTCAGTTGTACATGCTTCCCAATGGCTAAAGTCCATGACTAGTGATAACCACAAACAAACAAGTCAACCATGCATTTAAAGGTTTTGAAAAGATAAACTAAGAATTATGTGTCCAGCTTTAGTTAAAAAGCAGTGTCATGTGTGGTGATAAATGTATTAAAAACAAAATTCTTATTTAAACTATCGCATAGAACTGAACGAGAGTAATGGGGAAGGATAGAGGCTAAGAATCCAGGGAACATTTCAAGCCATCATCCTTTTTTTTTTATATTTCTTTTCAAAGCCCTACTCAAGTGGAACATCACTTTTTTGATCTTTTTGTTCTAATGGCCCATTGAAACAGAATTGATGCTGGTAGTCAAAATGCTAATTTAAAAATTCCCAATATTGATTGATGTGGTCCAGTAATTGTCTTACAAGCTTTTACACTACAATGGAAGCATTTATAAAGCAAGAAAAGATAAATCCCATCACTTGCCCATATTCAAATAAGCTTATTGCTTTCCTACTTGCTTTATCATAATCAGCCTGAGTCATCAGCCCACGTTGAACTATCTGAAAGGCAAAATCAATCATAAGAAAAACACGTAGCACATAGTGACAATAGATCAAAACGACATCCAAACAGATTTGCTGAAATTCCCTAACAAGCAAATATTCATGTTTTAAGTCAAAAAAATGGTTATTCATCTTCAATTCTTGACCTTTCGAATTTTTTGGGTCATGATGGTTAGGGAGTAATTATAAATCTACATATACAAAATAACAAAAAATTTAGATGTAATGATTCTTCACGTCTTAATACATGAAATTAAATTTTTGTTTATAATTTTAATGATTATATGTGCAAGTAAATTTTTTTTTTTTGGCTACAAACAAATAAAAAAGTTGTTGTAACTTATTGTTTTATCCATGGACTTTTTCTTTTTTCAATGTAAGAGCGGCCCCATTTTCGAAGTTCGCCTTGGGCCCCCCTAAATCTCAAGGCTGGCCCTGTATATGACAATAGAAACCAGAAGAAAAGAAAAAGGCAAGGTAGGTGAAATGAAAAGGCATAGTTCAATCTCAATCTTAGGGCAATGATAGACAGGAAAAGTAAATCTAGAAGACAGAATGACCTCCTAAATCCATCAAACCAGTTTGCGCGCTGAGTTTAGGCTTTATAAATCATTCAAAACTGTAACTCTCTTCCTTCTAAAATCTTCTCAAAGACCTATTAAAGTAAAACAAAATGAGAAATCAAATCAGTGTGTTTGAGGAATGCATATGAAATGGAAGTAGATGTAAGAATATAAGTAGAGAAATGACTGTAGCAATATCAAGTCATGAGGCAAGAACAGAGAAGCAAACAAGGAGCTTTCAAAGATTGTAAAAATAAATGAATATCAAGCAGTTTCCTATATCAGGTAAGACAAATGATCCTATATGAGATGTTCATGAGATGTAAAAAAAAAAAAGAACTTCAATATGGAGAAACACATTACTTGATTTAATAACGAAGGTGAAATACCAAGTTTTCAATTAACTATCCTCTCTACCATGCTTTTGTATCATACCCCTCTCAAAATTTATGCACAGGACTGTGAGGAAAGACCGGTTCTTTCCCTGATTGGACTGCTTCAATAAAAGCACCATATGAGTAAGTTTAGGTGGAACAAATGTGATGTCTCCATCTTTAGTCGAGAACAATTAGATCATAATGAAAAATAAATAAATAAAGCAAAATGAGACAAATAAAAGTGTAATTTCTCAGCAACACCCAAAACAAAAGACAACAAAGTAACAAACCCCAAAGGGTTAAGTTTCTTTGGAAAGTCACATCCCAAGAAGAGTAGCCTCCCCAAAACATTGAGACTTACCTCCCCAAAACACCAAAACACCAAGCAATAGGAGGCATGTAACAGTAGATAACAACAGGTAACAGCATGTAACAGCAGACCATTAAGCAACAACAAAACACCAAGCAACAGAAGCAGGCAACAGCAGGCAGCCAATAGTATACATCAGCAAGCATGCAGCAGCAGCAACACAGCAAGTAGCCTGCCAACTCCAACCTCCCAAGTTTCTCTTACTTAAGGTATGATATTGTCCACAATCTCATTCAGCTCTTGTTCTGCTATTAAGTGCGTCTACCTCTGTATCTGTGTGCTACTCTGGGGTATCTGTGTTCTGGTGTATCTGTTGTTACCTTGGTGCTTGTTCTACTGCATCTACTAATCTAGTGTATCTGTCCTGGTGCTATTTGTTTCTGATGCTTTTGATAATCTGGTGTCTCTCTGCTGTTACCTGGGTGTTTCTTCTAATGCATTTGCTCTGGTGCTGCTTGTTCTTGCTCTAGGGTATCTGTGCTGCTAGCACTGCTGTCTCAATAGCTATATGCTCTAGGGTATCTGTGATGATGTTGTTGCTAGCTCTGCTGTAGTGTATCTGTGTATCTGTTGGTCCCTCACCAACAAATTCTAGGTTTAGTGTTGTCATATAATTGTGTGAACTGCTTAGTGCTAATCTAGTTGGGATTGGGCGGTTTCACTATGATGGCTTTTGCATCATTCCCCCTCCCCTCCTCCCCCCTCCCTCATTTATTCTAATGTTTCTTCATTTCTTGAAAGGTTTTTCTCATCAATAAAGTTTTTGGTTGATCCAAAAAAAGAAAAAAGAAAAAGTAGCTTGCCAAACTTCAAGTAGCCTGCAAACAGTATGTATCAGCAAGTATGGTGTAGAGCTGTTTTGCTGCTACTACTATTGCTGCTGCAATATATGTATGTAGTTAGAACTGTAGTTTAGTTAGATGGTTATGCAATATATGTATGTATGTTCATGTACTATGTATAGAACTCATTCAAGAGATATATTTCTTCATTCTATGAATTGCTTTATGGTTTCAAAGAAATTCTTCTTTTCTTAATTGCCACTACAGATTGGGGCATCTGTAGCACTTGTGCCTTTTAAGGCTTTTGGTAAATGTATTTGGACCCTTCATTCCATTTTGGGAACCTTTGGTGTGTTTGTTGGAAGTCCCACATCGGTTACAAGATACATTTTTAGGTGGACAAACTTCTATATGTTTGTTGGAAGTCCCACATCGGTTACAAGACACATTTTAAGGTGGACAAACTCCTATATATAGGTGCAAGTGCATAGGGTTAGCTTACCAACTTCTATGGTTCTTTCTTGGTTTAATTAGCCATTACGAACCGAGCTTGAGTTATAAATTTTAGTTGTGCCGAGCTGGATTTTGGCCATAGTTCCATTGGGATTTTGGCCATAGTTCCTTTGCCAAAGTTGTGTTAATTCTCGAGGGCTTTGTGGTGTGTGGTGGAGATCGAGTTTCAACTCTTTTCATCTTCTCCGTTTGAGCTTCGAATTTGAGGTAGGGATAACCTACTCCTCTTTATGAGTTTTGTCTTTAAATTTTAGCATTTTGATATGTTGGGGGTTGTTGGGTAATTTTGCGAAAGTTTAGGGGCTTTTGTGCAATTTTGCAAAAGTTGAGGTTTTATTTATAATAAACCTATATGCATGTTTAGCATAGAGAAATGTTAGAATTGGGAATGTATGGGATTAAAGGGGTGTAGTTGAATTATTTATCGCTCACCTAGTTGAAATGTTGATTTTATATTCATTTTGTGCATTTATTTTCTGTTTAGAAATAACTGCTTTGGGCTATCGGTGGAGGATAGTCTTGATTGTTGTGGACAATGCATGATGATTAGGCAAACTAAAACTAATCACTAGAATGTGTCATTGAGTATGACATTTGAAAGAATACATTAACTTTATGTATTGACTGATGATGTGTATAATAATTGTTTATATGCATTGTGTTGTGTTGGAGGAGAGAGGGGATGTACTCTACGGTTTAGGGGAAGAAAAGGGATGGACCTCTAAACCGGGTGTTGTGTGGGAGGAGAGAGGGGATGGACTCCGTAGATACAGCTCATATGCTTATCTGTTGAAGTGTTGATATAGCTCATATGTTTATCGTTGGAAGTGTGATATAGTTCTTATACTTATCAGTGGAAGTGTTGATATAGCTCATATGCTTATCTGTTGATGTATTGATATAGCTAGTATGCTTATCTATTGTGAAATGAGGAAATGTTTAATATAAGTTACTGTCTCATATCGGTTATTTGGTCAGGTTCTGGACTATGGTTATGAATTGAGAATTGAAAGGAATGGAAAATGAAACTGTAATGTGTTATGAAAGAATGTAAAAGTGTTAACCATCTATCAAACTGTTAATCTTTTAGTCATTGTTCATAGCTGGTTTAGTGTATTTCTACTAGGCTGTTAGCTCACCCTATACGGGAATATCATTTTCAGGTACAGGTAGCATGCCACCTCCAAGGGTATAGCTTGGGAGGCTTAAGGCGGGCAGACTTTATTGTCTTTCTTTCTTTTGATGTATTACATGTGGATTCAAGCCAAGGGCTTAATGTGTAATTGAGTTAGTACTCTCTGTTTGTAACCAAGTGTTAACTTGGAAAGTTGTAAGCCCGTAGGGCATTTGTTTGTTGTTAACATGTAATACATTTTGTAATGAATTACTCTGATGAATAGAAGAATGAAGGTCTTTTATATATCAATGCATGTTAAAAGTGATGGGTTTTATGTATTATTTTGGGGCGTGACAGCATCCCTCATCTCAGAAGCAACATCACCTTGCTAAGAATGAAGAAACTTTCTTTTAATAAACATTGTAAAAGTATGTGCACTCACTGTTATGTGTCTAAGAGTGAGTCACTGACTCTCCTTTAGCTTGTCTAATTCTACTTACAATAAATCTCTTGCCCTCATTCACACAGATATTTGGGGTCCTTTATCACCTTCTAGGATAGGTTACAAGTAGCCTGTCATTTTTGTTGATGAAATTAGTAAGTTCACTTTGTTATTATTGCTTTTGCTGCTGTTGCTGCTGCTGCTGCAGCACTTAGTTGCTATTGCTGCTGCACTTAGTTGTTACTCCTCTTAGATGTGAAATATTCAACGTAAATGATAGTATAGAATAATGAATGCCAAGATTGTCTAAATTTTATGGAATTATTTTTTTTCCTTTTCTTTGAATTTGCAATCATTCGTAGATCAAACAAATTATTTGTTATAAGATCTTGTATTTTATTTATTTATTTATTTTTGTTATAAGTTTGCTTGAGGCATTTAATGTTCCATCAAAGGAATTGTGCCTTCTTAATGGCATTCCTTTGAGGTTATCAACTGTGTAGCCTCTAGTTTATTATTTTATATTCTAATTTCTTTGTTGATATAGGTATTCAAAAATACATTTAAAATGGAAAAATCTTAGATGTTCTAGGATAGAAAATCAAAAGACTGTAAGAATGGAGTTGAACAATTTCTTAATTTTGTTATGATACATGCAAGTGATCTTCAATCCATACATTGTCCTTGTAGAGTCTGTGAAAACTTGAGAAGCCAACCTATTCGAGAGATTAGAAATCATCTCTTTTTCAATGGTATTGACCAAAGTTATATACCACATGGATATGGCATGAAGAAGCAGTCACCAGCGGGGCATCACCATGTTTAAATGAACAAGATTTTTCCCAACAACAATTTGACACGTCTCCCATAAACAATGTAACTAAAACAATAGAAATGGTTCAAGATGCATACGATCATTGCACGGTTGATCCTAAAGTGTTTAAGAAATTACTTGAAGATGCGGAAAAACCATTGTATCCGAGTTGCACAAAGTTTACCAAGTTATCTTCATTGGTTAAACTGTATAACTTCAAAACTATGAATAGCCTATCTCACACTGGATTTTCAGATCTACTGACGTTGTTGGGTGATATGCTGCCAATGAACAATGAAATACCATCATTCATATATGAAGCTGGGAAAACGTTTGCTGCATTGGGAATGGGATATGAGAAAATACATGCATGTCCATATAATTGCATACTATATAGAAAGGAGTACAAAGATGCAACTTCATGTCCTACATGTGGTACACCAAGATGGAAGTTGAAGATGAATTCCACTGAAATAAGAAAGGATATGATTGCAAAAGTTTTACAGTATTTTCCACCTATCCCAAGGTTTCAAAGGATGTTCCAATCAGCAAAAATAACGAAGGATTTGACATGGCATGCTCACGAAAGAGATTCTGATGGCACAATGTGTCACCCTGCGAATTCTTCATCATGGAAGTTAGTAAATCGCAAGTGACAAGATTTCACTACAGAGCCAAGAAACCTTCGATTAGTTATTTCTGTGGATGGAATAAATCCACACAGTTCCCTTAGCAGTAGGTATAGTTGTTGGCCAGTTATAATGATTATATATAATCTTCCACTGTGGTTATTTATGAAGAGGAAATTTATGATGTTATCATTGTTAATATTAGCTCCACAATAACCTGGTAATGACATTGATGTTTACTTGGCACCACTAATTGATGATTTGAAAATGTTGTGGGAGGTAGATGTTGAAGCTTGTGATGCTTATAAAGAACGCTTCAGGCTGAAGGCTATATTGTTGTGGACAATTAGCGACTTTCCAGCATTAGGCTATTTGAGCGGTTATACTGTAAATGGATATTATGCATGTCCAATTTGTAGTGAAGGAACATGTTCTCACAGATTAAAATATGGTAAAAAGAACAAATATGCTGGCCACAAGAAATTTCTTCCACGCTACCATCCATATCAGAGGCAAAAAAAGGCTTTTAATGATGAGGAAGAGTTTGGATTAGCTCCAATACCGTTAAGTGGCGTGGAGATATTAAATAAGGTTGAAAGGCTTGTAACCATATTGGGAAAAAGAAACAAAAAAGCATTAGATATTAGTGGTACAAAATGTTGGAAGAAGAAATCATTATTCTTTGATCTTAAATATTGGAAGTACTTACATGTTCGACATAATTTGGATGTTATGCATATTGAGAAGAATGTGTGTGAGAGCCTCATTGGTACGTTACTTAATATTCCAGCAAAAACAAAGGATGGAATTAATTCTCGCCTTGATCTTGTGGAAATGGGTTTGGGTGAAGAATTGGCACCACAAATTAGGAAGAAGCGAACATACTTGCCTCCAGCATGTTACACATTGTCTAAGGAGAAAAAAAAAAGTATGTACAACATTATTGGAACTGAAGGTTCCAGAAGGATGCTCTTCAAAATTGGGAAGTTGTGTATCAATGCAAGATTTGAAACTTTATGGTCTAAAATCACATGATTGTCATGTATTGATACAACAGTTACTACCTGTGGCAATGCGATCTGTGTTACCTAAGCATGTGAGACATGCCATTTTCAGGTTATGTTTCTTTTCAATGCTATATGTAGCAAAGTGGTGGATGTGGAAAAGCTGGATGAGATTCAAAAAGATCTTGTGGTCACATTATGTTTGCTTGAAAAGTACTTTCCACATTCATTCTTGGTTATCATGGTGCATTTGACAATGCATCTTGTTAGAGAAGTTCGACTTTGTGGATTAGTTCACTTTAGATGGATGTACCAATTTGAGAGGTTCATGAAGATCTTAAAGGGTTATGTTTGTAATCGTAATTGTCCTGAAGGTTGCATTGCTGAAAGTAATATTGTAGAAGAAGCTATTGAGTTCTGCACAGAGTACTTATCTGGAGTGGATGCAATCGTGATTCCTTCTAATAGAAACATGATAATTGATGATGATATAGAAATTGGATGGCCTTTATCAAGTGGTTATGTTGTTACTGTTGATCGTAATGAATGGGAGCAAGCACATCGTTATGTGTTAGAAAATACATGTGACATTCAACCATACATTGAGTAAGAATATTTCATGTACATTTTTTTTACAATTGTATTCTCACAAGTTAGAGATTTATCTCATAATATATTGCTTTATTCATGATTTGATAGAGAGCATATGGCTTGGTTGAAGCTAAAATATCATCAGTAATCACAAAGTCAAAAATGGCTATAAATTGAGCATAATAAAACATTTATGTATTGGCTTCGTGAAAAGGTATTGAGGTAATTCAACGTTTATCTTTTTCTAATACCGAATATTATTAAGAAAAAATTAGCTAACTATTCAACCATTAACAAGTCTCAAAGGACTTAAGTGGCCAAAATAATATCTCAGATAACCTGAAGAGGATCGCACAAGGACCTCGATTGGATGTTATAAAATACCCTGGCTATATCATTAATAGTTGCCGTTATCACACAAAACATCAAGATAACTCACAAGTCAACCAAAACAGTGGAGTTAGTTTAGTGGCAATAACAATGCAAGTGACAAGTTACAAGGATAAGAACCCATGTTTTATGGATATGAGTTACTATAGAGTTATACTGAGATATGGCAACTTGATTACAATATGTTCAAGATTCCGATATTTAAGTGTGATTGGGTTGACTACACAAAGGGAATTAGAGTAGATAAGTTGGGTTTCACATTAGTTGAGCTAGGGAGGATAGGCTATAAAGACGATCCCTTCATTTTGGCTTCCCATGCTAAACAAGTTTTTATTTACAAGATCAACTTGATCCGAGATGGTCAGTTGTGCTAGAACCTCCTCAAAAACAATATTCTTGTGAACAGGATGATGAGTTCAATGATTTTTGTATAGAGCATAATGGCTTTACAAAAGTTTTGCCAGAAGTTGAATCATTAGATGTGGTTGATGATTCTATGTCATCTTACATGCGAGGAGATTGTGAGGGAACTTGGCTCGATAATCCATGATGGAAAAAAAATGCTTATAAGAATGTATATCTAAGTGTTGTATTTTCATGTTAAAATGTTTGATTTATACTCATTTTCTTCATGTCTTTATATTTAATTGTCTAACTATTTGACCTTTTTTTTCATAAAAAAAAAAATTATCTTATTTTATTCACAGGATGGATACTTCTCACGTCCTGCCTACTCATAGAGAGAATGCATGGTTATCAGCAACAAAACCAAAATCTAATAAAAGAAAAGGCAGAGGTTCTACAACATTACCAGATGTCATAAAGGATAGGAGTCCTACTGCACTAAAAGCCATTAAGTATAATGAGAATGGTCAACCGATTGGAAACAATTCAATCAAATGTTCAAGCTATCATGGGGTGTTGGCTCTCACAATGGTTCCAATATGCTATAAAGACTAGTTTGAGGTGCCAGGTGAACCAAAAGAAAAATTATGGAGTTGTGTGGAGGTAAGCAAGACTAATAAACATGTATTTACGTGCACTCAAAATTTGAATTTTATAACATTGTATTTTTTAATTGCTCAGTTAACATACAAAGTTGATGAAAGAAGTAAGAAAAAAGTGTTATATTCAATTTGTTCAAAATGGAGGACATTCAAGAAAGAACTTAGCAAGTACATACGTGAAAACAAGTCAAATCCTGAGATCATATCAAAACCACCAGCAATTTATGGATTCGTTGAACAAAGACATTGGGACTCATTTCTTGGAAGGCAACTATAAGAAGAGTTTGAGGTAAAAATAATCAAACTTTAGTTATTTAAAATGTCAATATTAAATGCTATACATTTGGATTAACTTTGCGTGTTACATTTTTAAAGATTTTGAGTCAGGTTCAGAAATGGAGACAAAGTCAAAATAAGTATAACCATAGAATCAGTCGAAAGGGCTATGCTCGCGTTCAAGAAGACTATGCAAGTGGTTATAAATTTAATAATTTAATATCAATTTTGATATGATTATTTTTAAGAATTGATGTATCTTTGATTGATAGAAATGTACGACCGGATCTACTGAAGATTTGGACAGAAGTGTTCTATGGAAAGAGGCTCATCAAAATAAAAATGGAGAATATGATGACAAGACAATTATGGAACAAGCTGCAAGAATTATAAGATATTTGTGTGTACTAATTGCATTTATTTTATATTACCTCAACTATTCATCTTTCTTATATAGTAATGTAATATTGTAGGATAAGTTGACCAAACAAAAAAGTGATGGAAGTTTAACGATTGAAAGATGCAATGACATTCTTACCATGGCATTGGGCACTCCTAAATCTTCTGGTCGAGTAAGGGGTGTAGGAAATTATGCCACACCTAGCACCTACTTTCACTTGCCTAGACGTAGGAATCAGTCACATTGGGAGAAGAAATATAATGATCTTGAGGTAGTGGTGGTATAATTGCAAGCTAGGCTTGGTGCAGTGGAACAACAAACACCACATACACCATAATCCGAACATGTTAGTTCAAACACCTTGAGAAGTGGTTATGAAGGAAATTTTCAGCCTAATTTTCTCTAAACAAGAAAATAGAGTGAGAACTAAGGATGTCATTCCATCCTAAGCTCCTACCCAAAAGATCATAAAGGTGTGTAGCATTTAAAACACCTAAATTTGTTATATTTTCTAATACTGTTAGTGATTTTATTAGTGCTTTTGTTGTTATCTATGTGTTTGTTATAGAGAAAATGTTCAAACGCATTGAAAAGTGGTGGTAGAGGCAATTTTCAACATGATTCTATCTTAGCAGAAAATAGGGTGAGAACTAAGGATGACATTCCACCTCAAGATCCTAAACAAAATAAGAAAAAGGTGTGTAGTTTTTATATATTGATGTTGTTATAATTTCTAATATCGTTAGTGATATTCTTAGAAGTTCCATTGTTAACTTTGTGTGTTATAGTGCAAACCGTGTAAACTCACGGTAGGTTCCATTGAAAATATTGTTGCTCATGGTATGGTGTATGAGAGAATTAAACCCAATGAAGCCATTACAGTGCCATTAGGGGAATCCAATGTACATGTGTCTATTCAAGTTGTTATTTAAAAAATGCCCCTCTTCGTATACCTATCCCAGATAAGATGCTTATTGTTAGAGAAACAATGGAATTTTTTTGTTGCTTGGCCTAAAAATCTTGTATTAGTCGATGATGAGGTAAAATATTCAAACTTAGAAACTTTATTACACTTTCTTAAATTAAAGTTGACTTATATTTGTTTATTTTGAAACTTTTAAACTTAGGGAGCTTCAATTAATGTTGAATGTGGAAAATATCAAGAGTCCATTCAATCTTTTGTTTCATTAGTTGAGCATATCAAGTATGATGAAGCCATAGACATTCCACTAGAGAAAGACATATTTGGGGAGGAGATTAATATCCAACTTCAAAGAGTAGACATGGAGTACATATGTCATGTAAAAGAATTATCTGTTATATGTATCATGTTGTACATAAGGTAAGGAGAATTTGCTACATCAATCGGTATTTCTGCAGATTTTATGAATTACGAATTTAATTAATATTTGTTTCTTTTATTAGTCATCTCCATCAGTTGTTGAAGGCTTCCAATTGGAGGAAACAATTTGTATTTGTTAATCCTTGTCTCGTTAGTGGAAAAACTATGGCTGGAGAGAAATCAAAATCGGTATTGCTTGCAAGAAGATTAGAGGAGGTTATATTGTAACAATTGATTTTAATTCCTTATAATATTGGGGAATTATCTAAATCTATTTATTTCATGTGTTCAAAGGATATTAAACTTAGTAAGCTTATACTTGTGACTTGTTCAATTGTAGGTACAATTGAATATTGTTAGTCATTGATCTAACATTGATGATTGTGTACTTACTTGATCCGATTAATTCTAAAATAAACACAACCCTTGAAATTGTAATAAATATGTAAGTTTGGCTAGTTCATACATTTTTAAGCAATTTGAGTTACCCTAAAAATATTTTGACTTTTGAAATTTCTTTTGTAAAGTGCTTTCAAAATTTATGAAACTACCCAAAGGAAGAGGAGGACCAATCCAGTTTGGAAAGTAGTTCAGGTAATCAATATCATTTTCTCTAATTTTATCATACTTATATTTATGCTAAGGATTGTTCAACTTGATCATAACACTTTATATGTAGTTTCTAATAATAATGAAAATACTTTCATGTAATCCCCGCAGCAACCTACAAACGTGGAATGTGGATTTTATGTAATGAGGTATATGAAAGACCTCATTAGAGATCAAAGCATCCTAAGAAAACAAAATGTGAGATAAATTCTAACACTTATTACTATATTATATTCATGATACTTATACATTTTCTTCATTATCTAATTGTTTCTAAATAATCTCTTGCAGTTTAATGGAAAAAAAGACTTACACGGAATTGATGAAATGAGAGTTGAATGGATTAATTTTGTCCTAAAGAATACGAGTTGAAATCCAACATGTAAGTATGATATAACTTCCGTTCTTTAAATTGTTAATAAACAATTTCTTTAGTTGGTGAGGAATATATAATCATTTCAAGATTTCATTTTGGATTTGTTGATTCTATGTATATTTAGGGCTGGTTTGGGGTACACTATTTCAGCCAAAAAGCCAAAAAGTTACTCCAAAATCCAAAAAGATATCACTATTCACCAAAAAAAAAAAAAAAAATTTTTTTTTTTCTGCCCAAAGGACAGACCGAATTGACCAAAGCCGGCTTCTTGCAGCGGCACTGCATATATATACGGAAATGATTGGGTGTGATTGGCACACACCGCTGTTTGGCCTGTGGGGGCTATCACGGGTCCCATTTTGATAATCTGAACCGTTAAATATGTAGAACTCATCGAGTACTATGTGTTTGCAAAAAATCACATTGATCGGATATCGATAACTATATGATCAGATCAGTTATGTACGACAAATGGATGGTGTTCTAATTAATGATTGAAAAATAAATATATCTGATCAGATAGCTATCGATATCCGATTAACGTGATTTTTTATAGGTACATAGTGTTCGACGAGTTATACACATTGAACGGTTCAGATTATTAAAATGGGACCCGTGATGACCTCCACGGACCAAACAAAACCGTGCAGTGCTTTGTAAAAAAAATAGCCAATAATTTCCAACTCCTCCTCACAACTGCCGAAATGTACTGCTGGGGCCCACCTGTCACTATTCATCTCTTACACACTCTTTTTATACAATTTTTTAATACACATTTTTCCAAAAAAATCCAAAAAGTTAACCCAAACCTCCATATTTTTTTCTCAACTTTTTTAGTCCAAAAAGACAAAAAGTGCACTTTTTTAGTACACCCCAAACCAGCCCTTAGTTTTATGACTTTAAAATATCTGGCCGTGCATTTACGATTTTCATTTTGGATTTATTGATTCTATGTATATGTCATATCTATATGGTAATCCAAACATTTATACTAGTTACAATCAAAGTGGTTATTTGTTTTCTATTGATGTAGGAGATGAAGAGTCAGTGTAATGAGAAAAGATCCGACTTTATCTTTTGTAAGACTAGAACAGTCTCTACAAATAGTTAGTTTATTCATATACTTCTAGTGGTTTCTAAATTAATTTGTGTTTTCATTTTTCAGGTCAAAAATTTCTTAGAGAGATGCAAAATATGGTCAAAGAATCCAATAACTTAGTTTTTCAAGTTTTTCACTTTTTAATATAAGTAAGCACTGCAAAATATGGTTAAAGAATCCAATAACTTAGTTTTTCAAGTTTTTTCACTTTTTAATAGAAGTAAGCACAGTTAAAAACTTTTTATTTAATTCCTTTGTATATACTTTTGAACATTTAATTTTCATTCATGAAATATATGACGTTATTCCATTCAATATGTGGTTGTGATTCAAAGTATAGTATATAGTGTGTATTACATTCTTCAAATGCGCATACAGAAAAAATATTGATTATTCTTCAAATATGTCGAACCTTTTATCACACGCATTAACTGTGATGAGAAATGCATAAAGCGTGTGATCTTATCTCATTATTAATCACGGGTTTTATTAGATATTAATCACACTTAAAATATGTTATCTAAATGTTTATTATCACAGGTTTTATTAGTTATTAATCATAGTTAAAAGATGTGATCTAAATGTTATTAATTACACTTAAAAGATGTGATCTAAGTGTTTATTATCACAAGTTTTATTAGTTATTAATCACACTTAAAAAATATGATCTAAATATTTATTATCACACACGAAAAGTGTGATGGAATCATCTTTTAATGACTCTCAAAACGTGTGATTAAAAATGACGATTTTTAATCACACTCCCAAAGATCACACTCTGACAAAACTTAAAAAGTGTGATTAAATAACATACATCACACAAAAAAAAAGTGTGATCTATTTATGATTTTTGTAGTAGTGTTAGTAGATAAATGAGTAATCCTAATGCTACTCATTGGAAGGGCATTATGTGGGTGTTAGGTTACCTTCACTACACCCGAGATTATGAGCTGGGATTATGGACTACATTATACCAGATACCCAGCTGTACTAGAATGGTGTAATGACGCTAATTGGATATCTGATATAAAAGACTCCAAATCCACTAGTGGTTATGTGGTTACCCTCGGAGGGGCAACCATGTCTTGGAAATCTTTGAAGCAAATGTGTATATCGAGATCAACGATGGAATCTAAGTTTATTGCTTTAGATAAAGCAACTGAAGAAGCTAAATGGCTTTGTAAGTTCGTTGAAGATATTCCACATTGGTCGAAACCTTTGCCCGCTATCTGTATTCATTGTAATAGCCAATCGGTGATTGGTCAGGCACAAAGTAATATATATAATGAAAAGTCTAGACATATCTGTTGTAGACATAATTCCTTACAACAACTACTCTCTAATGGAGTTGTCCTTCCAGACTATGTAAAGTCTAAGGACAACATTGCAAATCCTCTAACCAAAGGGTTAACTTGAGAGTTAGTAGAAACGTTATCAAAAGGAATGGGGTTAAGGCCTTTAGTAAATATTACCAGAACGGAAAACCCAACCTAGCTAATTGGAGATCCCAAGATCTAGGTTCAAAGGGACAACCTAACTGCGTGTAACAGGTGAGTCACTGAAGAGGTAAATCCTCTTGCCCATTCCTTTATACAGTGATACCATGTGGGGGTAGAAGGATAAGCTAATGCTTTTAATGACCTAAGTGATGTGAATGGTCAACCATGGTATAGTAAGATACATTATGTAGGTCACCTATGTAAGTGCGAAGTGGGGCCGTTTCTTTAAGAATTGAAAATGCTAATTCTTTAAAAGCACTCACTGAACCAAGCTAGTGTTCCAAGGCCAAACCAGATACACCAGTGAGAACAAGAACAATGGTTGGACTAGCTCCGGTGTGAGGTCTATTGTCTTGGTTTACACAAATGGTAGAGCAATTCAAGACATCACGTTCACTGGTCAGCTGGTAAATCTGATAAGCTTTCACTACGAAAGATTCAAGGCCAACAACTACCTTTTCTAATGCAGGGTTAGTTTGTGTACTCTCTCTCTCCGAGTCCTTGTTATTAAACGTTGTCCATTTTTCTTTATTCGGTCAATTTTTATTCATGTGTGGGATTGTTAAAAAAATAGTTTTATGATAACTTTAACGTATAATTAAAGTGGATCCCAACTACCGGTTGAGGTGTGATCAAATGGCCTTAGATTCTTTGTAACAAGATCTTTACACCACAAAAAAATGACCAAAAACCATTGAGAATTAAAGGAAAAATTGTCTCATAAAGTTGGCCTCCTGAATGAGGTATTGGGAATGGTGTGTAACCACCTATCCCACATTGATTGTAGAGAAAAGTATTGATGGGTATTTAAATCTCAAGTTTTTGATAAAGGCATGAACCCTTTGGGGGCATCCAAATTTTCCAAAAGAAGGGAGTTATGGATGCTTCAAGGATAGGCTTGGGCCAAAACTATGGTTCAAGTTTGTTATGCAAAAATTGCCACACGTGGGCGCGTATGCGCACACCACCCAGACCGAGCCTGGTCCAAGTCTGGGTCCGTAGTCCGTGGGTTGTGGGTCGTGGATAGTGGATCTTGGATCTTTGGGCTTGGGACTTGGGCTTGGGCTTGAGGCTTGGTTTAGGCTGGACCAGATTGGTGGCCCATCAACCTAATCTTTTTTGGACTAGGTCTATTTGGGGCTGCAAATATACACACATGTGTATATAGAAAGTGTAACTTGCACACTTATTTCCCATCTATTTTGCTACATTAGTTTGGCAGTTTTGTAGAATTAAATTCTGTATTTGTTGCAGAAAGACTCCTCATGTCTTCCCCATTGTGTATAAAGGAGATCATACTCTTTAGTTGGAGTACAAAAATTCTTTGCTCTCAAGTGATTGTCAGTCTGCCATATTATATTCTTCTTGTGTAAGAGAGTGCTACTATTATCAGTTCGCCGGAGCTAAACAGAAGATACTTCTACATTGGCGGGTTCTAACTGTCATATCTTGGAAGACAGACGCTGACATACCTCCAACACCCACGGTGAGGCGGCGAATCTGTTTTAAGGAAACTGTGATATCACACTGGCTTCAATTTGTTTTCTTTTCATCATTTCAGTATTATAGTTTGTTATATGTATTTATGTTCATAAAGTTGTAATTTCCAACATGATTTTATGTTCTGTAATTTCAGTTTAGTTAACTATGAATCTATTTACTTTTATTTAAATACACAATTTGTACAACATAAAAAAAAAAAATCCAATGAAATTAACTTCACATCATAAAATAATAATATTTTAGCTAAAGTACAACTTGAGTATATATAAAATATTTATGAGATATGACAAAAATTAAGTAAAAAAACAAGGATAAATTACAGTAAACCCTTTTAATCTATGACTCATTTGCACTATCCTTCTAAATTTCAAAACTCAACAATTAATTGTAGAAGTCTTAGGGGGTACCTGAGCATGTCCGACAATTCAGACTCTTGATCTTCGATTTGATTTTACTAGTGCAATGTGAAATAGAAAAATGAGAGTCCAAATCCGAAAAATCTATAGAAAATTCATTAATCGCAAAATATGCCGAAAATGGAGTAAATCACTAGATCTCAGAGTCGCCACTTAATCTTTTAAGAAAATTAGAAAACTAGTGACTTGTGCCAAAGGCCATTGTTCGTCATAACCAAAAATGTCTTAGTTCGAAAACTTAGGTATGAGGGGGGGAAAGGTCATGAATTGTGCACCACCGCTCACTCGATCAAAAGATCAGTCTTTACTAAATCATGATATGAGTTTTATAAACATTATGTGCTCATGTTTTAATTATTTATTAATACTACAAATTACAATGTGAAACAATCAAGTATAGACTGTGTCATTCATTTTGGAACATTTTGATCTCATATATTTTGAAAGAGTTTTGAAATGTGTACAACTCAAATGAAACTGAGCCCACATGCATAAGAATCAACACTATTCCAAATTGAACGATACAACCTCCATCCACTGGTAATCATAGAGATATATCAATTAAGCAAATAGTCACGTGGTGAGATGCTTAGACATAGTAAGAAAAAATCATTCACCGGCGGGATGCTAAAGTTATAAATGTTCACCTAGTATTTACTCACATCCGACTATGAAGATAAAACAAAAGTTAGTAAAATATGCATGATTCTATATACAACATACTAATGCAACTACATATTTGGCTACTAAATATATGACACGTGAGTCATCTCAAGGCATGAGGTAGCGCACAAAACAACATAAGAAATGATAAGCCCACAAATGCAAATGAGCCAAATCCAAATGCATGAAATATGGATGCAAGGCATGGATATGATAAAAAAAGAAAACATGATGCTATTTACAAATACAAAAAACATGGAAATAAAAGAGATAGAAAGAAATAGAGGATAGAAGTTATTACAACAATCATTAATGATGAAAGGAATAGAAGATGTGGGGTTAGAAATTAACGCATCAATGAATGAATAGAAAGAAATGGGGTTGGAAGTTATTTACAACAATGAATTGATTCAGCCAATAGAAGTTGTTCTAACAAATCATAAGAAAATAGAAGAAAAAGCTATTAGAAAAAAAGAGTTGTGCATGCCCAAGAGATCATCCACTGAAAATCGATCTATTCTGCTCTATTTTGCCTGAAAAAGTCATCTAGCCGGCCAAATAAATGGTCTAGCCGAATGAAAAAAATGGCTGGCTAGACCCTTTATCTAGTCGGTCATACAGTTGATTCGGAAAACCCTATTTTGTGCAACAAAAACAAACAAAACATTTTCAACGAGTGCTCATCCTTTCTACACTTTCCTATCAGGATACTCAAGGAAGAAGCAGATAGGCCTCATCCAATATCTAATAACAAGAAATGATATAAGATATATACAACAGCTATTAAATGAACCAAAAACTAATATGTACAATGATTGAAGCTAAAAGAAACACAAGCTAGAGAAATAAATGGAAACCTCTATTCATCTCTTTGTGGACAAGGATAGATTAATACCAAATCAATATTATTAATTGGAGCGAGTAGACTGCCACCATTTCTAAGGTGAAGCCTCATAAAGCTAATGAAATCTCCAGAGGGCTTCTAAGAAAATAATGAGGAAGTAGAAGAAAATATATATAACTCATCAAAATAGTTGAAGACTCATCTTCTTTAGTCATGGGATATGAATGTAAAATCCATTCCCATGTTCAAAGTTGGTTGAGCAGAGAGTTTTTAACCCTTTTTAATGAGGATACTCATATAGCTTCAAAGAAAAAGGAGAGAAAGACGGAGATGGATCCTATAAAGCAACCATAAATACTCATCAAGATTGAGTATGGATTGAATCACATCGATCAAAACACTTGGATAATGAAAAAGAGACTAGGAAAATGTATGAATGTAATGAAACTATACTATCTAACAATTCTATTCGGGGGTGGCTGGGCCATCCACATCCCGAAGCTAAAAAGATTACATTGAAACAAAGAGAAATGATACTATAACTCTATAGAGGGTGGCGGAGCCATCCACATTTTAAAGAGGATCACATGTTTGAACAACAAAAAGCTATAGAAATGAGAGAAATAAAGGAGAAAAGAGATGAAAATAGCTCCAAAGGGTACCTTTCAAACAAAGGAAGAGCTTTAGTTGTCAAATTCCTTCCTAACACCCTCAAGGTTCTTGGAAATGGCTTGAACACTTAGCAAGGAGCCTCAAGATCCAGTTTTGACGATGTTTATGTCATGGGTATATCAAGGAAAGAGGTAGAAGGTTGAGAAGATGAAGGTTGAAAGGTGGTGTGATTCACAAGCTTTGAAAATTGCTCTCTAAGCCTTAAAAAAATTGTCAACCTTTTCAAATGAATCCAACAGGTGTATTTAAAGAGTTTTGGAGGTAAATATCTAAAAAAATATTTTCTCTAAATATCTTCGCAAAATATATTTGAAAAATATCTCTGAAAAATATCTCCCAAAATATCTCTAGAAAATATCTCTGAAAATATCTTACGTACATGGAATTCAATTTCCCAGAAAATGCTTTGTTTTCTGGATAACTTATCGGCACACTTTTAAGCCAGCCAACCACATTTCATCCAGCCATCGGTTTTTTTGTATGGCCAAATAGAAAAAGTGTACTGCCAAATTAAATATTGTATGGCCAAATCAGTTTTAAAGGGAAAACAAGATTTTCTAGAGAATTATCCTCCTTCCATTCATTTCCACTTTGTCATTCGCTCAGTTTACTAGAAAAGCATAGCACTTGGAGTTTGAAATCCGAGTCTTGGAACATTGTAGAAATGTTTGGAATTATACAACTAAAAGATTTTGAAAAACAAAGGGTTTTAAAAATAAAATTAAAAAAAAAGGTTAAAATAGTTTGGTCAAAATAGATGTAAGGTTGGAATTAAAATTTGAATCCGGCTTTCATGCTAAAGAACTCAAAAGATTGCAGATTGAAACTTTCATCACCGGATGTTTGGAATAAAGTGCCTAAGTGTTAAGGCCGATCAAAATGGAGTGTCTACATTAACCCCTTCAATGTATTATTTAATTATAGTTAACCCTTTTTGTTAGAATTATGTTAGAAATTTACAAAAAAAAAAAATTAGATCATGTGTAAAGAACATGACATATTTGTTGAATTTTTAGGACAATAATACCATTTATTGATTATTTTAGGATAATAATACTCTTACCTAGTGATTTCATTTGCTCTTTGTTTCTCATATCTTACTAGCAAAATACAAACGAGATCATCAGATAAGAACATTATTGTTCTAAAAATTTAATAAATGTATCATATACTTTATACATGATCTGATTTTCTGTAAATTATTAACAGAATCCTACAAAAAGGGTTAATTGTAATAAGATATATTTTGAGAGGGTTAACTGTTGAGTTTTAAATTTTTTAAAAAATGAAATGTAAATAGGTGATAATTTGAGGGGATTTATTATAATTTATCCAAATATGTATATATATTTTAGGTATCATCCAAAGTATTCACCTTGTTTGGTTTTAGAAAATTGAACTCACTTTTCAGAAAAAATGAGTCCTTTATTTTTCTTATTTTTTTTAAGTAAAAAATTTTAATATTTTAAGAAATTTTTTATTTTTCAGATACACCTAACCTAGATAGACTTAAAAAATATAATATTTATTAAAAAAAATCTTTAAAAAATTCATCAAATATAAAAAGCATAAAATATTATAAAAATTCAATATATTTTCATATTCTTATATATTTATTAATTTTTGTAAAATATTTGTTATAAATATTTTATTTTTTAAATACGTCTAAATTATGTGTATTTAGAAAGTAAAAATTTTACTTAAAATATTAAAAAATCTTACTAAAAATAAAAATATATAAAAAAATTAATTTTAAAAAAATCAATCAAAACTAATCAAGTGATTAGTACTAATGTGATCATGCGATGATGCTTCATAACTTTGGGGTTGTTGACCTGCCACAACAACATGATCCAACTTTATGTATGACAATTGTATTAGAAGAAAAAATAATAATAATAAATTGTTATTAAATCCAATGGTTGTGTGTAAATAAATGTATAAATAAAATAAATAACAAAATAAATAATAAATAATTCAGAAAATAATTATATAAATTAAATTCCAAATTAATTGCTTACAGAAATTATAAGTCGAGACTTGTGTTGAACACAATCTCCTTAAAGTAAATTCCGCCCTCGTTCCGGTGTTTCGAGATTTAACGGCGTCTACTTCCCAAGATGCAACGACTACTACTTGATTTGCAGCACTACAAAATCAAATCTGGCGAATCAAACAATGCTATAACTCTCTTTTTCTTTTCTTAGAAACTAAATGGTAGACAAATGCAAGAACAAAGGAGGACGAACAGAAAAAGAAAGGAAGAGACATTTGCAAAAATTAAATCAAATGAATTTTGGAATGGCAAGCTATTTATAGCCTACCATGCACCTATTCGGGTTCGATATAGTGGTTGTTCAAACATGGCCGGAAAGGTGCAACCGAAACAGCACCAATTCGAAAATGAGGCAACTTTGAATTCAAAATTTGAAAAAGCGAATTTGAAATTTTGGCGCAAATTTTGAATTATTTCCCTAAGGAAAAAAATTTTCCCGCAAGAATTTTGAAAAAGTTCAAACAAATTTTGTCCAAAAAATTAAAGTTAGGACCCAACACGACCCACACCGGGCCTGGGTCAGACGAACGGCGACTGTGGCACGTGCGCGTGTGTGGTGGTTTTGGGTCAAGTCCACTTTGTCCATAACTCTTCTTCTTACAAACTTAGGGTGCCCCTTGGGACCCATCCCAAGTGTGGCAAGCTAGAGTATATATACTCAAATAAATCCTTAAGCCTTTCCTATGTGGGACAAGCACATTTCACAAATGTGTAGGAAACCAACCTAAAACTATTTCCATGAATCCGAAATTGTGCATTGAATTCTCATTCATCCAGAAATGATTTTGAGCAACCAAATATATGATGTTATTCACTACGTGGCATTAAACATGAACCCAATTAAAAACGTTAAAATTAACGCTTGAGTCATACCTTAATTAATGCTCAAAGTTAGCAAAAAATAAGATATAAAAAAGCCATTTTCCAACAATCCCCTACATGAATGGAATTCACAATAACGGACATGCAACAAAATGCAGATAAAGAAAAAGTACATTAAGAAGATACGCCACATCGAGATAGGTAGCTTTTGGCTTTGAACCTCCTCTAGTGAAAGCCTATCAGACTTACTGGCTAACCAGTGGACACGATGCCTTAAACTGTTCAGCTGTTTGTGTAAGCCAAGATAATAGACTACATATAGTGTATCTGCAGACATAGTTTGGTTCTTACAGTTGTGTTCATTTTGGCCCTGAACAACACCTAGTAATTCATTAGTGCTCTAGAGAATTTAGCCTTCTCAATTCTCACAAAACCGACCCAATTCACACTCATATAGGTGACTTCTTATTAAAAGTATCATGTCATACCCCACTTGGATGTCCAAGCTATAACAATCATTAAAAGCAAAGCTTATCCTACTAATGCTGCAGGTATCACTCTTCTTATCGTAGAAATGGGTAGGAGAAAAACTCCTTAGTGATACGTGAAGTCATCCATAATTCGGTTGTCCATTTGAACCTAAATCTTGGGATTTCCAGTCAATTAGATTGGGTTGCCATTATGGCAACTTTTAAATAATAGGCTTCAATCCCATTCCCCTCGATAAATGGTACACTTGCTCTCTGGCTAGCCCTTTAGTCAATGGATCCGCAATATTCTCTCTTGACTTTACATATTATATGGAAATTATTCCATGTGAGAGAAAATGCTAAACAATATTATGTCTTTGATGAATGTGTCGAGACTTACCCTGCCCGTCCTATTGCTTGTCGACCTTGCTATGCATGGTAGCTTGGAGGATTTCCAAGATACTGCAGCACTTCTCGGGGTAAAGGCATAACCACTAGTGGATTTTGAGTCTTTAGTATCGAATATCTAATTTACATCACTGTACCCCTCGAGTACTACTGGATATTTGGTATAATGCAAGCCATAATTCTGGGTATGTCTTAGATACCTAAGTACCCTAATTATCACTTTCCAATGATCGGACCCTAGATTACTTGTGTACCTACTCAATTTGCTTACAACATAGGCTATATCCGGCATAGTGCAATT
Source organism: Camellia granthamiana (assembly GCA_036172215.1). Lineage (NCBI taxonomy): Eukaryota > Viridiplantae > Streptophyta > Magnoliopsida > Ericales > Theaceae > Camellia > Camellia granthamiana. Next base: position 101,378,751 of record CM069916.1, on the reverse strand, counting down.
CATTAAGTACATCAAGCTTCCAATTATCCGAGAGTACTCTAATTGTGATATTCCTGCACTTGTATTTTTTGACAAATGTAAACTAATGTCAACAGGTGTTTTAGCAGGATGGCCGTCATACTTTCCAAATTTCTCCAAAATCTTCTCAACATAATAAGACTGAGATAAAGCATATCCTTCAGATGTTCTAGTAATTTTTATTCCTAGAATTATATCTGCTACTCCCAAATCTTTCATGTCAAACTTTTTGTTCAACATTTTTTTTGTAGATTTAATCATATCATTATTACTTCCAATAATGAGCATGTCATCCACATAAAGACAAACTATGACATAGCCTTTGTCTATGCTTTTAACATGGCGCATTTGTCACATTCATTTATCTTAAAGCCATCCGAAAGTATAGCGTGATCAAATTTTTCATGCCATTGTTTCAGAGCTTGTTTTAATCCATAAAGGGATTTGACAAGTTCACAAACCTTTTTCTCTTGGCTGGGAATTTGAAACCCTTCCGGATGTTCCATATAGATTTCCTCATTGAACTCCCCATTTAAAAAGACTATTTTAACATCCATTTGATGTATCTCCAGATTATACAATGTTGCAATCGTTATTAGCATGCAAATAGATGTTATTCTTGTCACTGGTGAATAGGTATCAAAATAATCAAGGCCTTCTGAGAGGGTAATTTGTGTGCAAAATGGGCCAAGCTAGGTGAGGTTGTCTTCCTTGGTCATTGTTAAGGCGGTCAAAGGGTTTTGTCGCACCCCAAACCTGTCCCTAGAAGTTTGGGCATGACCTAGACAAAGATGGACACATAACCTGTTATGGAACATGGGGCCTGACTGGAAGCATTAATTCGTATGATAGTATAAAAGAAAGTAAGACATCCATTGAGCTTCTATTACCATGCTAGGATCACAGTCAGTGTACAAGATGAATGACGCTAACCAAACACATATTTAAACTAGTTATATACATAACATATACAGAGCTAGCCCCAGAGTTAGGCATATAACCAGAGATTACATACATTTTATCCTAAGTCAATAACCAAAAGCAAGCCATTATCTAGCAAGACACCACAAAAATACGGCTTTGACCAGGTGCCTGGTTGTGCTTAGGCTGACAAAAGTGTGACGGTATTAGGATTAGGGCCGACCTCCAGGTTGGCTACCTACAGAAACAAACATAACATAGAGTGAGCCAGGCTCAGTGAACAATAGTACATAAATGCATCGATATTCATTTTAAATGACAACTCATTTCAAAGCGTAAGTAAACATAGAAATCACGTGGTTAGTTTGATTCTGTACAAATGTTCAAAACAGTCTTGACGGTTCACAATTTCACAGATTGGCCCTCGGCCTATTGGGATTACATATTCACATTTTGGTTTTTGACCTTATAGGTTCACAACTTCACAAAGTGGTACTCAGTCACATATGTTCATAAGTCACAAAATGGCCCTTGGCCTCATAGATTCGTTATTTCACAAAAGGCCCTCGGCCTCATAAAGTTATAGTTCACAAAAGGCCCTCGGCCTCATATATTCATAGTTCACAAAAGGCCTTCGGCCTCATATATTCATAGTTCACAAATTCCTTCGATGTTGCCACAATTCCACATTGTTTCTCAATTCCATAACAACACATCATCTCTAAGTAGCGTAATCATTAAACATAACGTTAACATCAAACATAATCATTATGATTAAAGTACATCGATGGTACTATTACTCACTGTTTTGCGGTGGGGCACTTGATCCTCTTGAAGCGTGTCCTACACATGCACAAGACATAAATTAGTTCTCCTCTTTCTCGTTAAATCACCTCTTGATTCATTTTACTTCGACTAATTAACGAACATCATAACAATATGAATTGCAGGTTTCGACAACGTTAGAGGATCCAACACGCGAAACGGAGCAACCCGTGTTTCCCAGCCTAGGCCGCACATGCGGCTAGGATCCCCACACGTGCGGCAAAGTCTCCCACACGTGCGACAGTGATGTCCCGCACATGCCTTTTTAGCAGTGTTGAACTCCAAAATTTGCCATTTTTCCCGCACATGCGGCTGGGGCTCCCGCACGTGCGGCCTTGGGCGCCGCACGTGCGGCGATTCTACACAAAAAGGTCCGAAAATTCTGCACAATTCCATCCTTTTGTAGATATGTTTAGGGCCTCAAAACTTAACCATAAATTATTAGTATAAAGTCTCAAATGCATGTGGATTAGGATCAACTTACATACATTAATTGAGCACAAATTCAATTATCAATTTAAGTTCGTAAACACACTTAAACTCATGAGATTCCTAGCCTTTCTTACATATATGAACACATATATACAAAGCCATGTCACATAATGAAATTCAAACAATCAATTGAAGGGATAGAGTGAAGCTTCTCATAGGTACTTCAAATTAAGTCAAAACATGCAAGGGTAAGGTTATCTTGCTAATTCACTTCTTTCACACACACATGGCACCACAATCCCAACCATAAGTAACATGATTATGAGGATATCTTACAAAATTAAGAAAAGAAGAGCTATGGGAATGAATTAAACAACATCTACATACCTTAAGCTCAATTCCTCAACTTCCCAACCTCTCAATTCTTCTCTCTCCCTTAGTCTTTTACCCTCAAGAGCTATGTTTGAGTTAGAAGGGTTTGTTTATCCATGAGCTCAAGAACACACACACACACACACACATATATATATATATATCTTATATTAAGTGTGAATAAGACAAAATCCAATCGTTTAATCATTGCTGAATCAAATTTCTGCAAATATGCTTATTATTACCTAAAAATTATGCTGTTTCCAAATATGAAGTCTGTTTCAGATTACCAAGTCTCTAAGACTCTCAATTGCTGATTTACCCATTCTAGGTGTGACAGATACTCTCATTGCCCAACAGATACATGTTAAATTCATAACATCTATGTACTTAAATTTAATTTCTCTTGAAATTTCACATTAAGTATTTAAAGGCTCAGAATAATAGACTAAAATATATCACACAATCACATACGAGGGTTAGGTTATTACAGGTTTGGTCCTAGCTATCCACATGTAGCCTGTAACACAAACAAAAGTAGAGCCGAGCTAGGAGTAGCTTGGCGGGATAATGCATAACGGTCAAGGATTGCACAGCTCGGTCAGAGGAATAGCTACACAAGGTAGCTCGGTACAGTCAATCGAGCAGAGTATTAGGCCATCTCACTTGGCATGCAGTGAGAGGGGTGTTCTAAGGATAAGCATTATCCTTAGGTATGTGATTCCTAGGAGGACTCTGCTAAAGAAGAGTTAGAGTCCTAGTAGGATTATGCTAGGCGGAATCTATAAAAGCTCATGACAAGACCTATTCACAAGTATTACAATTCTTACTCTAAAATACACAGAGCTTATTGTCTATTGTCTAATTGCTGACTTAGGCATCGGAGGGGTTTCTGGCACATACTCGCTAGCTAGCTCACGTTTGTCTTTTCAGGTAGCAAAGCGATGACGTTTGGAGGAGTGCAAACTTGAGCAACAAGATTATACGAGAAGATTATTCTATGCTTGTATAATTGGCGTCATCGGTGGGAATTATCACAGGGAACAAACCTTTTGATTGAGTTTCGCTTCAATTAAGTTCAATGGCGCACAATGAAGACTTGCCTCATTCGACTATTGATGGACAAACTCCAAAGGGGGACAGGAGGCGCGACGATTTTCCTTTGGTCTCACCCATGGCAGAATTGGATCCCCAACGACGGAACCCACAGAGAGGAGATCCGCTAAGGCAAAACGCATTCTCACCACTTGGGGGATCGCGATAGGCAAGTCACACCATCGCAATCTAAAAGCAGAAGCCTCAGGATAAGCGACACACAATCAAGAACCTCCAGGACTCGTTACTCCAGGTCTGAGAAAACGAGGACTAAAAGGTCTTACATAGAGGGACGCAATTATCGACCCTCCCATACACATCCAACCACTTCTCAGTACACCGAATTGCCTAGGTTGGTGGACCTACAGACAATGCTAGAAGAAAGGGCACGTCTAAGAGAAAATGCCCAGGCGCACGACCCCCAAAGGGTCTCTGACCTATAGCGGTTGGCTCCTTAGACACATGAAAGTGTCAGGTTGGAATGCCAATGTCATGCCTTACTTACGAACTAGTGGACAAAGTGTTAGCAAGGTTGCAAAGCTTGCCATTCGTTCCGACGATAGATGACGCACATTTACCATTGGGCTTCCACCAGCCTAAGTTCACAACTAATGAAGGGAAGTCAGACCCTTACATACACTTGAGCCACTTTCGCTAGGTTATGGCCATACATCGACGGAACGAGGCTCTAATGTGTATCTTGTTCCATCAAGCTTAGGCGACCTAGGCTTGACTTGGTTTGAGAGGTTACCAGAATGTAGCATCACTTCATGGGCACAACTGGCGAAGGCGTTTGTCACTAGGTTCAAGACAAACACCAAAACTCCGGTCGAGATAGACCAGCTACTCACCATTGACATGGGCGAGAAAAAAATGTTGAAGGCATACAACAATTGATATTGAGAGACCTTCAACTAGATAGGCGATTGTCCTACCAACCTAGTTATCGCACAATACAAGTGAGGTTTTCCGGCAGGCCATAAATTGAGGAATTCAATGACAATGACGTCACTCCTCATAATGGAGGCCTTGATTGAGAGAGTGCACCAGTGCATCAGAGTAAATGAAGATAGCACTTGCGCCAAGGCAAAGTCCGACACAACAGCGATGTTGGACAAAAAGCCTACGAAAAAAGTTAACACAGTCGGCCGGGAGGAACGATCAAACAAAAATGGTCGAGGCAAACGACCAAATGTAAAGGACTCCTAGACAAGGAGGTTAAGAATCTGCACCGCCATCACCATAGTGTTCAAGAAGCCTATCTACCGGATTCTTAGCAAGATACATGTTAAACCCTTCGTTCGACAGCCAGCCAAGTTAGGAGAGGCGCAAAAAGGCTACGATGATGGATATCGATGCACCTTCCAGGATGAGGTAGGGCACCGAACTAAAAATTGCACGCCACTAAGGCAGCGTCTAGAATAGTTGGTGGTCGCGGGCCACTTGGACCAATACACTAAAGAGGGAGCTTGACATACCCCCTAGGACCGCAATGGGCCAAATGGGATGCCAGTGGAGGGTCCACCTCAAGGCGTAATCAACGTGATACATTGGATCATCGAGCCTGAGTGAGACTGCGAGCTTAAAGGGATGATCAAGAAGGCAGAGCACATGAGAGAAGTACTGAGTGTGCAACCTACCATGAAAAAAGGAAAGCCGGAAGCAAAAAAATGTCATCACCTTCTCTGAAAGGGACTTAGCAAGGTTACAAAGCCCACACAACGACGTGCTAGTGGTGACTCTGCCCATCAAGAATTTTGACATCAAGCGAATCTTGATAGACCAAGGGAGCTCGTGCAAGATAATGTATTATGAGACCTTCAAACAACTTCAATTGGAGGACAAAGACTTAGTGCCCGCGATATCTCCCTTGGTCGGTTTCAACTCAATGCCAGAATGGCCAGTTACCAAGATAATTCTGCCGGTCAAAGCTGGGACGATGACGAAACAAGTGGAATTCTAGGTGCTAAAAGTCCCTTCCACTTATAACATTATTTTGGGGAGAGCATACCACCAGCTGGGCTGCCAAAGGTTTCGTGCAAATGGTAGAGGAACCAAAGAGCAATGAATTATTCGCGGATGTCGGCAAGGCAGTCGAACAGAAAGCAATGGAAGGTCTGATGGAGGTACGAATAGATGAAAAGTTCCCAGAGTTTTTTTTCCTCGGCTCATCTTTGTCCAGCACCGAGAGAATAGAGATCATGGAATTCTTGACCTCTAACATCGAAGTGTTCGCCTGGATGCCGTATGACATGCCTGGCGTTGATCCAACTTTCATCTGCCATCAACTTAACGTCCACCTGACCGCCAGACCAATTATGCTGCGAACTTGCCAGTCAGCACTTCACCACGCCAAGATAGTGGTTGAGGAGATAGGAAACCTGTTGGAGGCAGGGGCAATCAGAGAGGTTCACTATCCCAAGTGGATTTCCAACACCGTGGTGGTTCCAAAGAAGAACGACAAGTGGCGCGTGTGTGTGGACTATAAAACAGTGAACAAAGTATGCCCAAAAGATAGTTTTCCTCTACCATAGATAGACCAACTGGTAGACCAAACAGCAGGTCACAACCGACTTAGCTTTCTTGATACATATCGTGGATACCATCAGATCGTTATGTATGAACCGGGCCAGGAGGTTACGTTATTTACAATACATGGGGGATTGTATTGCTACAAGGTCATGCCCTTTGGCCTAATAAATGCAGGGACAACATTCCAGAGAATGGTCACCAAAATGTTCGAGCCATTGTTAGGCAGAATAATGGAAGCTTACATAGACGACATGGTGGTCAAGAGCAGGAACGAGAGAAACCATCTCAATGACCTAGCTGAGATGTTTTAAATTTTAGAGACCCACAAGCTGCGACTAAACGCATCTAAATGCACATTTGGCGTGGTGTCAAGTAAATTTCTTGGCTTTCTAGTAACCAACGAGGTATAGAAGCCGATCCCATTCAAATCAAAGCCATTCAAGACCTAGAGAGGCCCAACACAGTCAAGGAACTACAACATCTCACAAGCCTAGCTGCTGCGCTAAACCGATTCACAAGTCGGTCGTCGGACAAGTGCCGACCATTCTTCCAGGCACTCAAGGCCAAGTTTGAGTGGGATGACGAATGCAACTGAGCTTTGGAAAGTTTGAAAGAATACATGACCTCTCCGTCGTTGTTGGCAACCCCAGTATTAAAGGAGGAACTTTTTCTATACTTGGCACTCTCCCAGCATGCAGTTAGCGCGGTGTTGGTATGCGCCGAGGGAATACAACACTTGCCTATCTTTTATGTAAGCAGGACATTGCTGAGTGCCAAAACGAGGTACTTGACTTTAGAAAAACTAGCCTTAGCTTTGATGATGACTTCAAGAAAATTGTCGTACTACTTTCATGCCCACACCATGATCGTCTTAACAGCCTTCCCCTTAAAAGCCATGTTTGAAAGGGCGGACTTTTTTGGGCAAATATTGAAATGGGTCGTGGAGTTAGGATAGTTCAACATCAAGTTCTAGCCGAGAACCACAATTAAAGCCCAAGCTTTGGCAGACTTCGTAGCCAAGTTTGCTCCAGGAAGTCATTATGTTTGTCGGGTCGACTTGACCGAGGCAACCGAGCAAAGAAAGGAAAGTGTCGCAGGAATAGCACGGCCCCCATAGTAAGTCACTCAACTACGCAGCAAACCATTTAGCCTCACAGTAGGGGGAAGGTGCAAGTGGTACTACTACAAGCAAGGTCGTGCTTGAAAGTGAAGTGCTAAGACAATTTGGTAGTGAAGATCAAATCCTAACGATGGACAAAAACTTACAAAGGGGCATCATCAACATCCCTGATCCCAAAGCATCCTCAGATCCCTCCACTTGCTAGAAGCTGTTCGAAGGAGAGATGTGGAAGCTCTTTGTGAATAGAGCGTCCAACAGGCATGAGGCTGAACTTGGGATAGTCCTCATCTTACCAAATGGCTTGACCATATAACAGGCTATCAACCTCGGTTTTCCAGCATCCAATAATGAGGCAGAGTACGAAGCATTGTTAGCCAGTTTGAAATTAGCCTGCCGAATGAAGGCCATCGAGCTAATGGTGTACAGTGACTCCCAACTAGTAGTTAACCAAATTTTGGGCGATTATGAAGCCAAGGATGATAGAATGGCCAAGTACCAAGAGTTAGTCAAAAAGGAGATCATGAAGTTCGAAGTCGTAAGGATAGAGCAAATCGGTCGAGAAAAAAATAGCAAGGTAGATGAACTGGCTGGTTTTGCATCGATGGCGGACACATCTATCCCACACCCATTACTAGTGGATTTCCAGCCAAGACCGAGCATTGAGGAACTCGAAACAGCCAAGGGATGCTGTGCCGAGCTAGGTCCCTCCTGGATGGACCCCATTGTGGTGTTCTTAAAAGATGGCATTTTGCTAAAAGAGAAAAAGGAAGCCAACAAGATTAAGGCGAAGTCACAGCGATTTTGGCTCTCCCCATCGTTAGCATTATACAAAAAGTCCTTCACAGGACCGTGTTTGAAGTGTGTCCATCCTAGCAAGGTTGAAGAATTCTTGATCGAAATTCACGAAGGCATTTGTGGAAGTCCCCAAGGAGGAAGATCTCTGGCCTACCAAGCTATTTCATAGGGGTATTGGTGGCCATACATGCAAACAGACGCAGATAAGTGTGTCAAGAAATGTGAGAAATGTCAGAAGTTCGAGCATCAAATCCATCAACCAGTTAGAGAGCTCCTACCTTTAACCAGCCCTTGGCTCTTTGCCATGTGGGCCTTAGATATAGTGGGACCACTCCCAACTGCGCCGGGCAACAGAAAGTTCTTTATTGCGGCTACGGACTACTTCACAAAGTCGGTAAAGGCAGAGGCGCTCGCATCTATCAAGGAAAAGGACGTCAAGAAGTTTATCTGGCAGAACAACATAATCTGATTTGGAATTCCCAAGGCCTTGATATCTGACAACGGCACCCAATTCGATGGAAGAATCTTTAAGGGTTTTTGCGAAGAACACAAAATAGAATTCTACAATTCCACACCGACATACCCTCAAGCTAATGGCCAGGCCGAAGCCTCCAACAAAGTAGTCTTAGATGGTCTGAAAAAGAGGCTGGAAAAAGTGAAAGGAAAATGGGTTGAGGAACTTCCCCACGTCTTATGGGCTTACCGAACTACACCGAAGCGATCAACCTGCGAAACGCCTTTTTTCTTGGCCTATAGCATGGAAGCAGTAATCCCCTTAGAAGTCGGCTTTCCCAATTTTAGAAGCAAAAATTTCAATCCAGATTTAATTGGAGAGGCAATAGCCTTTGTGCTAAATCTTATTGAAGAAAGTAAAGAAAGAGCACTGGTACACATCACCTCGTATCAACAAGAATTGTCTAGAAAATACGACAATGCGGTACACCCAAGGCAATTCAAGATCGGAGACTGTATACTGCACAAAGTAATAGGAAACACTTTGGTGCCTGAGGATGGCAAACTGGGACCCAACTGGGAGGGGCCATACAAAGTGATTGGTCTAGCAAGAAAAGAGGCATACCACCTCAAAGACATGGACGGCCAAGCTATCCCAAGGCCATGGAACATGGCCAATCTCAAAGTATTTTATTTTTAGCTCTTTAGAAACTTGTAATTTTCTTTGACATTCAATAAAACAAGTAGATATTTTTTCGGTATAATTTCTTTCAGTACTTGTATTTATTATGTTTGTAAACTTTTTTGCACTCTTTGCCCAACGGGAGGCAATAAAGGTTAGCAAGTTTGACCAACAAAATTTTTGCACTCTTTAGCCGAGATGAGTATCTAGGCTAAAGGAGGTTGGCAAGTTTGACCAACAACATTTTTGCACTCTTTAGCTGAGATAAGTATCTAGGCTAAAGGAGGTTAGCAGGTTTGACCAACAACATTTTTTGCACTCTTTAGCCGAGATGATTCTCAAGCTAAAGAAGGTTGGCAGGTTTGACCAACAAAATTTTTTGCACTCTTTAGCCGAGATAAGTATCTAGGCTAAAGAAGGTTCGCAGGATTGACCAACACATTTTATACTCTTTAGCTGAGATAAGTATCTAGGCTAATGAAGGTTGGCAGGTTTGACCAACAAGTTCTTTGTACTCTTTGCCTTACTAGGGGCAATGATGGTTGGCAGGTTTGACCAGCACATTTTTGCACTCTTTTGCCAAAATGGTTATCTCAGCCAAAGAGGTTGGCAGTTTAATCAACAAATTTTTGGTATTGTCTGCTGAACAGGGGGCAATGAAGGTCGGCAGGTTTAACCAACACATTTTTCCACTCTTTCGCCGAGATGTTTATCTCGACCAAAGAGGTTGGCAGGTTTGACTAACATTTTTTTGGACTCTTTAACCACATGATTATCTCAGCCAAAGAGATTGGCAGGTTTGACCAACACATTTTTTTAGACTCTTTAACCGTGATGATTATCTCGGCCAAAGAGGTTGGCAAGACTGGGTATGGCCGAGCTAGTTAGTTCAGTAAAGCATGCAAAAAAGTATGACAAATTCCCGGAGAAACATAGTGGACGTGCAAAAAGTTGGAAATTTTTTCATTAAACTGGAGAAATAATTACAAAAGGTGAGGCGTATAGCCCGGTTACATGACAAGAATACAAACGCAAAAAACAAACTACTTCAATAATACAGTGCAAATGAACATCACGGTCAACCAAAAAAAGTATCCAGCTCGGCGTCAGCACCAGCATCGTCTCCAGCACCACCATCAAGCGTCAGGTCGGTGATGCCCTCTTTGACGACCCGGCTTGGCACTTCTGACCGAACTGGCATCGGGCTCTCCTGGCCAACTCGCCAGTAAAGGGATGAACATCGGCCGGCACTGGAGTATCCTCCTCCTCCACTTGTAAAAGATTTTGTTGCACGGAACTGGTGTAAGCCGCCATGTAACTTGAATGAAGTGAGGAGGAGGGTTAAGGAAGAACTCTGAATCAGGCGTTTGGCCTAGTTTTTCTGCAGCTATTTTCCAACCGCATTGAAAGAAGATATCCTTAGCTACCTTGCATTGCTAGACATAAGTCTACTTGCCTTTAGCATAACCGCGATCCTCGGCATCCTCCATCTTCTTCTCAAGGACTTTTATTTGGGCATTTTTAGCTCTTTCTAACTTGGCAAGCTCTCTCAGATAGCGGTCTTTTTTCTCCGCTAGGGGCTTTTGCTTATTTGCTTCAGTTGTATAGAGTAACTCAGCCAGATGGTTACGGTCAGAGCTCAGCTTAGTAAACTTAGCTTGGAGTTCTTTTACCTCAGCTTCTTTGGCGCTACCATCAGCAATAGCCGCCTTCACCATTTTCCTTAATTCCAACACGCACTGGTGGGCAATTTGGTTCTTCTGAACGGCCTACAAAAATGTACGCAATAAATTAGCTAAACTGGCAAGATAATAGAAAGGCTAGAGGTGTGGAATTCAGGATTACCAGGACTAGCGACTTCGTAGCAGACTGTATCGCCTTCAGCTCGATCAGATACTTATGGTGCTCCATATCAGCTGGCAAGTAGACACTCTTGGCCAAGTTAAAAGCCAGGAGATGCTCTTTTTCAGTGCAAATAGAGTCTGCCGTAGTCACAACTTGACCCTTGAAGGACACAGCTAGTGTCCAAGCCAGAGGGGAAGAGGGGGTAGCTCGGCGACCATCTAGGGATTGTTCATTTGCAGGGAGCTTGGCCTCGGGTAGCTCGGTCTCTTCCTTGTCTATTAGTCGCTGCGTCGGACTGGTTGAAGTAAGGGGCCTCTTGCTGCGCCGAGCTGACAAAGCTCTGGCAGAGGGGAGGGTGACGACAATCTCGCGTGCCTGACTGGCTGGAGGCAGCTCGGTTTGCACCTCAGTGTTAGAGGCAGAAGTCTGCTTGGTGATAAGGGCTTGGACAGCTCACCTTTTTGCCATCTCTTGCTCTTCAGTAAAAGGAATAAGATTGATTTGGAAAAGATTTGGATTTGGCTCAAGGTGAAAGTCTGTGACCTTAGTCTTCCTCTTACCACTTAGCGATAGGTCAGCTTGAAATTTAGAAGCTCGGTCCAATCTTAGTTGCGGTAGCAAAGCACGGTACGAAGGTCGTTTTGATCAGCGTAGGCATAATTTGATTTAAGTTGGTTCAAATCTACCAAAGGGAAAAAATACAAGGGTTAGCTCGGCAGCAGTAAAAGTAGCAGCAAATATGAAACTGGATTATCCTTACCAACTATTCCCTTATTCCAGTTGATGTTGTAGCCTGGTATCTGGGCTTCTTGGTCTTCAAAATTACCAGACACCCAAAGAGAATCATCGTCATTTAGGTCTTTGTCTGGTGTTCTCTTGACGATTTTCTCTTGGCCTTTTCTGATTCTAAGGTAATAGACCAATAGTCATTATTTTGGCCCAGCGAATACTGGCGAAATAGCTCAGCCAATCCGAGGTTAAGGCCGAGACGGTGATTGAGTTCTGCGATGCCATCTATTATTCAGTATATGTTGGTGGATGATTAGGTGAGGCATAGTCTGGTTTGCCTAAGGAATTCGCCGATGAATGGGTGCACTGGGAACCAGAGTCCACCCTCTATGATGGACAACAAGGTAAATGGGACGAAGCCGGGCTTGCTCTAAGGGGTGGTGTCTAGCTCGGCCAACTCGAAGTATACGTCGTCAGGGATGTTGTAGTCCCATCAAAACTCAGCTAGGGCACATGGTGAGCTCACTATAAACTGGTATTTGCCCATGGGGTGGCCTTAACTTAATATAAGTTTGCTCGGCTCCTTAGCCAGGCATTGAACGAGGAATAGCTCGGTCGAGCAGAGCCACCAAGGGACAGGTGAATATGTGCCTAAATAACCTAGTCAAGTCTGCACAGTGAAGAACATAGAATGTGTTATGGCCAGGTGGTAACTAGGCTATGACAACAGTGCAAAATAGTTTATAGTTTGCTCGGCTAAGAGAGTATGTACGATGTGTAGCACGGCCAAAGAAAGGGCCAGGGTTTAGCCTGGCCTTGACTTAGGGCAATGGGTTTAGCCCGATCGGGAGAAGGGTGTTGCTCCTAGTTCGGCTGAATTTGCATGCAACTTGTGGTTTACCTCGGTCTAGGCCAAGGGTAGGGCTTTTAGCTCGGTTTGAGGAGGAATTCCTAGTTCAGTTATACTCATGTGCAATGCTATCAACATTTTTTTAGTACAATTTGTTTATGATGTTGGATCAAAAATCAATGTTCATGTCTGGTTCCAGTACCCCTTGGTGGGAGTTCTTCCTAGGGTGTGTGATTTGGGGTGCTACAGGAATTCTAAACTCATTTTAGTGGATAAAAATACTACAAAACTCTATTTCAGTAGCTCTGTGATGGGTTTATAGTACTAAAACGCTAAGAATATGAAGAACACTATGAACATTTGTCATTTAACATACGAGAAAGAGTTAGAAACTTACAGGTTTTGAACGAAACGTCTGGTACTAGTCAGCAGATGACGTTTTAGCAATGGGGGCAACCGTGAGGTGGTGATGAGGTGCTCACAAGAAGGCAGTGGGTGGTATGAAGCTCAAACGGGAAGAGCCAAAGAAGATGAACAATAAATGAACAGTGAAGAAAAAAGGCGAGAGTATAGGATGTATATTTGTATATGGCGAAAATACGGGACCATTCAAATTTTTAGGCAATGTTTGATGGCTGTACCAGGGGTACAGGGCCAGTGGGGGCCTGCCACATGTCCAAAGAAATAATGATGTATCAGATGTACTAGGGTAGTGAAGCAATGTGCAGAGTAACTAATAAGACGTTTCTAGACCGGGCAGATCGCGAGACCAAGGGTGCGTTTTTATTTTAATTAACTGGTATAATGGTAGCTCGGCTAAAAGACAACAATCCCAATCATGCTACACAGACGGAATTAAGGGGCAATTGAGAGGGTAATTTGTGTGCAAAATGGGCCGAGCTAGGTGAGGTTACTTTCCTAGGCCAGGCCGTCTATTGGGCCGAGCTACAAATAGCTCGGCCCCATATTGGTTGTTGTGAGGGCTGTCAAAGGGTTTGGGCCTAGCTATCCATATGTAGCCCGTGGCACAAACTGGAGTGGTGGGATGGCCGAGCTAGGAGTAGCTTGGCGACATAACGTATAACGATCAGGGATTGTAGAGCTTGGTCAGAGAAATAGCTACACAAGGTAGCTCGGTACAGTCAGCCGAGTAGAGTATTAGGCCATCTCACTTGGCTTGCAGTAAGAGGGGTGTTCTAAGGATAAGCATTATCCTTAGGTATGTGATTTCTAGGAGGACTCTGCTAAAGGAGAGTTAGAGTCCTACTAGGATTGTGTCAGGCGGAATCTATAAAAGCTCATGACAGGACCTATGCACAGGTATTGCAATTCTTACTCTAAAATACACAGAGCTTATTGTCTATTGTCTAATTGCTAACTTAGGCATCAGAGGAGTTTCTGGCACACACTCGCCAGCTAGCTCATGTTTGTGTTTTCAGGTAGCAAAGTGACGACGTTTGGAGGAGTGCAAACTTGATCAACAAGATTATACGAGAAGATTATTTTGTGCTCATCCACCTTCCTTCTGTCTGTATCCCTTAACAACAAGCTTAGCCTTGTATTTATCTATTGAACCATCTGTTTTCATTTTTCTCTTGAATATCCACTTATATCCAAGAGGTTTACCAGTTCGCAATTATGATTTTGCAAAATAGATTCAATTTCACTATTTACAGCCTCTTTCCACAATGGAACTTCAGGCCTTGACATAGCTTCCTTGAAGTTTTGAGTCTCATTTTCTAACAGGTATGTCAGAAAATCTAGGTCAAATGATTTAGAGATCCTAGCCCTCTTGCTACATCTAGGTTCATCTACTTCATTATCATTTTGGTCTTCACTACCACCCATAGCAGTATCAAAAGTTCTTTTATTTGAGCTTGTCTCTTTAGTTTCCTTTCAAGGAAAAATGTGCTCGAAAAACAACGCATTTCTTGACTCAATAAAAGTGTTTACATGCTTATCAGGATTTTCAGATCTATAAACTAAAAATCTGTATGCACTACTATTATTTGCATAACCAATGAACACACAATCAATGGTTTTTGGTTCTATCTTAGTTGTTTTAGGACTAGGGACTGCCACTTTGGTCAAACAACCCCACACTTTGAGATAACTGTAGGTAGGTTGTCGATCTTTCCATACTTTATAAGGTATTTGATTGATTTTTTTGTGGGGTACCCTGTTAAGGATAAAGTTAGCAGGCAAAATCGCCTTCCCCCACATGTTCTAAAATAAACTTAAACTAATCAACATGGAATTCATCATCTCTTTAAGAGTGCGATTCTTTCTCTCAGCAACTCCATTTGACTGAGGAGAATAGAATGCAGTGGTTTGGTGAATAACACCATGTTCAGAACAAAATTCTTCAAATGGTGCATCATACTCACCACCTCTGTCACTCCTCACTACCTTAATAGTTTTGCCAAGTTGATTTTCAACCTCAAGCTTATATTGTTTAAAAGCTTCTAAGGCTTCATCTTTACTTCTCAGTAAGTAAACATTACAATATCGGGTGCAATCATCAATAAAAGTAATAAAGTACTTTTTACCTCCTCTAGTTTGAACAAATTTTAAATCACAGATATCTGTGTGAATTAAACTTAGAGGTTCAGTACTTCTTTCTACTTTATTAAATGATGCCTTCGTGAGTTTTACCTCAACACAAATCTCACATTTATGATTAGGATCAAACTCCAAGTTTGGCAAACACTCTAAAGAAACAAGTCTACGCAAAGAATTAAAATTAACATGTCCTAATCTACCATGCCATAAAAAAGAAGACTTAGCAATATTAACAGAAGATGCGTTCTTGTTATCAATAGCCAAATTCATCACTCATGTAACCTCGCCCTACATACATT
This sequence comes from Camellia granthamiana, assembly GCA_036172215.1. NCBI lineage: Eukaryota > Viridiplantae > Streptophyta > Magnoliopsida > Ericales > Theaceae > Camellia > Camellia granthamiana. Next base: position 101,363,221 of record CM069916.1, on the reverse strand, counting down.
CCACTCTTGGAGAGTACAACTTTATCAGATTCAAAGACTAATCTAAACCCATTCTTGATCAACAATGATCTAGAAATCAAATTTTAGCGAATCTCCGGCACATGGAGTACATTGTTAAGAGTGAGTTCTTTTCCCGAGGTCATTTTTACCACAACCTTTCCTTGTCCTTCCACAATTAATGTGGAGGAGTTTCCCATAAAAAGTTGTTCCCCACTTTCCACCACTTTGTAGGTTGTAAACATCTTCTTATCTACACATATATGGCGGGTTGTTCCAGTATCCACCCATCACTCCTTGGGATTGCCCACCAAATTAGCCTCAAAGACTATTGCAGCAAGATTGATGTCTGCCACTCCATCGAAAAGATAAAAATTCTCGGCTATGTTGGTTGGTGCTTGCTTTTTGCTTGAACTCCCTCCATCCTTGCGAACGTGACAATCCTTAACGTGACGTCCATCTTTGCCACACACAAAACACTTGCCTTTAAACCTCTTGTTGAACCAATTGTTGATCTTACTAGTGGATCCTTGTTTGGGACCATTGTGTAGACACCCCATTTTTGACCGTCCTCAAGACTTAGATGTCATTGTTTGAACACTCGATGATCATCCATGCCTGTGTTCGTTTTGAGTTCCCGGAGGCCTCGGTCGCACACCTTGCCTCAAGATCTCTCAACTTGTTTGTTTTGTGCTTGGTTGTGGACCAAACACTTGTGTTTTTGCTTTTGACGGAAGAGGGTGGCTTGTTTTCCATCCCCTCAACCCATTGGCCAAGTCTTGAGGCCATCGGCCTTGTTTCCTTGCCATCGGCCAAAAGTGTTGGCTGATCGGCACATTATTTGGTCAACTGGCACTTATGTTGGTCGATCGGCCATGTTTTCTGGCCAAACCCTATTCATCTACTTTATGCAGATATTTTATGCCAGCTATCACAGCTGGCATCCACAATTTACACCCTCCATACACATGTATGGAGGGATTTGCCCCTTTATTAGCTTGCTTAGAAAGCTTTAGAATTTGGAATTCTATAAGAAGGGAGTTGCTCCTCCCTTCTCAGAGGTTTTGAAAAAGAGGGTTAGAAAAGTTGTATCTATCTATCTCTATATCTGCCTCTCTCTTGATTTGTGTGTGTATTTGTGCCTTAAAGTGTGATTTTGTCTTACTTTTGCACTAGAGCACCTAGCAATACACCATCCTCTTGTTACTGAGGCACTAGGGAGTTAGATTCAGAGTTCTTGGAGTGGTTTAAGCTTGGAAAAGTTGCTGGAGCTTTGTTCTTGAAGAGGTTCTACAAGGGTGAGCAAACTTGCTTTTAATGCCCCATTCTTGCTTAAGCTTTTGGCCCTTCTTGCTTATTGTTTTAAGCTTAGCTCTTAACTGATAAAAGTTCTATTTTTACTTGCTTTAGATCTTTGTTTAAGGTCTTTTTTTGGTTTGGGGTTGTTTCCCCCCTCTTAGGCCTTGTTAGGCCTTGTTTTAGGCCATCCCTTTTGACCCTAGTTCTTGGCTTTGCATGACCTTCCTCCCACTGAAATCTAGAGAATTTTCAGTGGTGGCAAGGTGGTTTTGGTGTCTTAAATAGGAGAGGATCATCCCCTCTCCTTATTGTCTTGAATGCTAGTATAAATGGCTTATATTGGTAGCATATTTGCTTAGCTTGTTTTAGCTCCATTTCAGCAAGTATTTGGCATTATTTTGCTATGATATACCTCTGTTTCAAGTTGGTTTAATGGCCTCTTACATGCTCCATATACTTGTCTTGCAATCCCCTTATTTGCCTTAATATGCATCATGCTTTAAGCCATGTTTCTAGCATGATTTTGGCTCGACTCCATGAAGCTTTTAGCCTTGCTGTAACATGCTTAAGCTCTGATTTGAGTTGTTTTGATCATATATGCCATGCTTTGTATAGCTACCATGCAATTTAGCTTGTTAGCTTTGAGTGTCCAAGTCACTAGCATGCTTTACTTGGGCCATTTCAGTGATTTGGCATCACTTATTATGTTATTTTAGTCCATATAGTATGTACATATACTTGCACTTATCACTCCTTTAATGCTTTAAGGAGTTGATGTTTTATGCCTCATGAATGGGTCATTGTGTATGCCATCATCTTTAGGTCTTTGGGATGCCATCTAACTGGGTTTTTGGGCTTACTTTGACATGCCATAACTCTGATTTTATTAGTTTAAGTCATGCCATGTTTGGTTTTGATAGGTGTAGTGTAACACCTCTTTTGTAGCCTTGCATGCCTCATGTTTTTGGCCCTTTGTTCTAGCTTATTTTGGCTTTGGTACTTGCATGTTTTAGGCTTACTTTGGCATGCTTTAGGACTATTTTGGTTCACTTTGGCCATTTGCTTCATGTTTCACATAGCCATGGTTTGAGTCCCTTGGATAGCCTTAAGCTTTGGGCTTTCTTGCATGCTTTGCTTGTGTACTTTGGTTGGTTTGGCACCTTTCCATGCATGATTTTAGAGCGTACAATATATGTTACATGTCCATATTTGTCCACTTTTAAGTGCTCTTGAAAGTTGCCCTCTTATGCTTAGGTGATAGGCAATTGGCATGCATGTTTGTATGTACCTTTGTCTTCATTTCCATAGCATTTTGGCCACTGATTTTGGGCATGGCTGAGGTCTATCCATCTTTAGTTTAAGTCCATTTTACCATGTTGTCGCACGCTTGTCTCATTTTGCATGTTGTTGCATACTTGTCTACCTTTACATGCCTTGCATGTTTTGCATGTTCATGTTACATATTACCATGTTGTTCAAAGTTATTACTTTACATCATGCTTATATGTTTGTCGCGTACTTGGTCCATTACATGTTATTACATGCTTACTAATTGACATGTTGTTGCATGCTCAATCACCTTGCATACTTGTTAGATTACATGTCATTGCATGCTTGTTGTTGGTATTGTTGTTGCATACCTATTACATTGTATGCATGCATGTTTGTATGCTTGGATTTCATGTTGTTGCATGTTTTCTAGTTTGCATGTTGTCACATGCTTGCTAGAGTTGCATTGCATTGTGTGTGTATTCCCTTGCCTCTTGATCGAGCATGATAGAGGTTGGGGCCCCTTATGTGTTTTGTGCATTTCATTCCATATTGAATTGCACACTTGGCTCCTTTGGCCATCATGCATTGAAATGCGTGATTGGTGGTCTGAGGGTCGAGAACTACACACCTTTGAGTCTTAAACATGATAAGGGGTGTAGTTGTGTAGACATGGTCTTGTAAATGTATTGTCATGCTCTGTCTGTCCTCTGTTGCAGCAAAAGGAGCATTTTACAGGAAGAGATAGCCGATTGGCTAGATTCAGTGCCGGTCGGCTACAAACATTTGCCCGAGAGCCTTAGTTTTGGTTGATGACCAATTTCCCTTGGCCGATGGCTCTATATTTTGGCCGATGGCCTCACAGCATGCCCGCAAGGTGGTTCAGAAATGTCACAGAAGTTGGCACAGTTTTCAGAGGTATAGAGCAGTGTAAACAGAGGCAACATGAAGCATGGCAATGGATTTCCGAGCGAAGCTGAACGAGCATGCATTCGTCCCTTTTCTCGAGGCTTTTTTACTGTTTTGGGTAGCTTAATTAATTTGTTAATTATTTAAGTTTTGTAATAATTAGTTGTAGCTAGTTATTCATTCAATTATGTAATAATTAATTAGCTTGTTAGTTAGTTAATTAGTTGATTTATATTATTCTTTCGGTCCCTCCGTCGAGAGGGCGCAATTGTGTAATAAGCGTGCGTGTGTGTGATGCATGTCTTCCAATCCCACGTCTTTCTCCCTTTTACTTAACCGCTTACGATGGTTAGTTCTAGGGCACATTTCATTTAGCATCCTTATGCTCACATGTTTGCATCCATTCATTTGTATTGCATGCACCAGGCTCGGCGCATCATGCTAACTGCATTGTATTTCAATTCCTACTTGAATACATGTATCGAAGTATTGCATCTCACATGCCATTTTAGAATAGCCGAGCCTATTTCTAGTTGCATTTTGCATGTGTTGCATTAGCCATCTTAACATAGCTAGGATCATGCATTTGATTACTAACTAGTTCTTTGTTTTGGCTCGGAGTACATTGTAAGTGTTTATGCTTTAGCATCTTGCATGTGTGTAAGTGTTAACATGACAGCATGCTTGCCATGAGGCTAATTGCTTATGTGATATAACTACCTGAATGCCTGTGGGTGAAGGTTGGATTACTTGAGTTGGAACGATTCATTGAAATCCGTGTTTTAGCCTACTCGCGAGTAACAAACTTCAAACTATTTTCAAACGAATATGCAATGCTTTGTTCCAAATTAGGCGATCTAGTCTATACTTGTGTGTTGTGTGCATCACATAGTAATTCTAGCTAATTAACCGGAATAAGAACGCATGTGTTTTCAAAAACAAGATATCATGCTTAGTACGGGCCGATCTTTGATCGGGCAAGCACGGGTGCTCATAGATGACCTTCCCTAATTGTACCCAAGTTCCCGAGCCGAGGCAACTTTGGTGATGACGGACACGTGGCCTTAGGCAACGAGTCAAGGTTTCCTAAATTTCCCCAAAATAAATATTTAGGTGGCGACTTTGTATCTGGCAAAGCAGTCCATGTTTGGCACTTCTTTCTTAAAAATCAGTTTTCCAAAACGATTTGCCAGATTTGGACTCTTTGGTGATTTATCGGTCTCGCATTGCACTTTGCGGGATTAGATTCAAAACCGTGACATTTGAGTCCGAACTATAGTAGCAAAGCCCAAGGGCGCATCTACACATTGCCATCATGCTTCTGCTTCTTGTTGTTGAATTTTGACCATTGTCCATGTTTTACAACATTTGCTTTAGCCTGCATGATATAGTTTCCTGACTTCTTCTCAAAATCACAGTTGTCCTCCTCAATTCTGAGCCGCACTCTGAGTTCCTCCAATTTCATCTCTGTGCACTTATGCTTCAAATAATTCTTGAATTCTTTCCAAGATTGTGGCAATTTTTCAATTATCACCGCTACTTGGAAAGATTCACTGAGAATCATTCCTTCCTTCCGCATGTATGTCATGGAGAATTAATTGGAGATCTTGAACCTAGCTAATAACCGTCTTGAAATCCATCATTTGAAAATCCAAAAAATGGCTGACAACAAATTTCTTCATATCGACATCCTCTATTTTATATTTCAGATCTAGAGATTCCAACAGTTCTTTTGCGGTTCTTTTGACACTATACACATTGTACAGTGTATTATCCAAAACATTGAGGATATAATTCCAACACAAAAAATCACCATGCTTCCATGCATCAATTGCGACAATCACTTGCTAGTCAATTTCTCTCTCATTCAGTGTCGGAGCTTTTTCATGAGTGAAACGAGCCAAATTTAATGTTGTAAGATAAAACATCATCTTTTGTTGCCATCTTTTAAAATCATTTCCATTGAATTTTTCTGGCTTCTCCAATGATTTATTGGTACTGTCGGAGTCATCACTGACACAACGGGTGTGGGGGTCAGAGTACGAACAATCTCAATATTGTTTGTTTCAGTAGCCATATTTCTGATGAAACAATAATACACCAATCAGAAAATTATATAGAATATAAAATACACACAAAATATACATAAAAATATTTTGTAACAAAACTTCAATGATAAACAGTATATAACTACTATGTTATCAAAGAAATCATTGAACAGTATATTACTACTATTTAAGAAATTAAACAGTATATGACTATTATTTAATTTCTCGAAACAAAATATTCGTTTGTCTAACACAAAAAAATAATAATAATAAACAGAAATCTACTTTAAGATTGTTATTAAATCCAATGGCTGTGTGTGTGTGTAAATAAATATATAAATAAAATAAACAACAAAATAAATAATAAATAATTCAAAAAATAATTATATAAATTAAATTCCGAATTAATTGCTTACAGAAATTATAAGTCGAGGCTTGTATTGGACACAATCTCCTTAAAGTAGATTTCGCCCTCGCTCCGGTGCTTCGAGATTTAACGGCGTCTACTTCCCAGGATGCAATGACTACTACTTGATTCGCAGCACTACAAAATCAAGTCTGGCAAACCAAACAATGTTGTAACTCTCTCTTTTTTTTCTTAGAAACTAAATGGTATGCAAGAGCAAAGGAAGACGAACAGAAGAAGAAAGGAAGAGACGTTTAGAAAAATTGGATCAAATGAATGCTGGAATGGTAGGCTATTTATAGCCTACCATGCACCTGTTCGGGTTGGATATAGTGGTTGTTCGAACATGGCCGGAAAGGTGCAACTGGAACAGCACCGATTCGGAAATAAGGCAACTTCGAATTCAAAATTCAAAAAAACGAATTTGAAATTTTTGCACAAAATTTGAATTATTTCCGTAAGGGAAAAAAAATTTCCTACAAGAATTTTGAAAAAATTCAATCGAATAGTTAGAACCCGACCCAACCAAGCTCGGTCGACTGGTAAGACGGCAGCGGGGCGCATGTGTGTGTGGTGATTTTGGTCCAAGCCCATTTTGTCCATAACTCCCCTCCTTACAAAACTTGGGGTGCCCCTTGGGGCCCATCCCAAGTGTGGCAAGCTAGAGTATATATACTCAAATAAATCCTTAAGTCTTTCCTATGTGGGACAAGCACATTTCACAAATGTGTAAGAAACCCACCTAAGGCCATTTCCATGAACCCGAAAATGCGCATTGAATTCTCATTATAGAAAAGGTTTTGAGCAATCAAATACACGATGTTATTCACTACGCGACATTAAACATGAACCCAATTAGAAACGTTAAAAACAATGCTCGGGTTATATCTTAATTAATGCTTAAAGTTAGCAAAAATTAAGATATAACAAACCCATTTCCCATAAATCCTTTCATTTCGTTCATTTGGTTCAAAAAGGTACGTACCATTTGTAAGTTATGACATTTATAAATTTGATTATTATAAATATCATAAATTAATTTTATATTTTAAAAAATTGAGTTATAACGAAAGGCCTCGTTTGATAATAGGCTACTTTACTATCTTTCCAACTTTTTGGCTAAAATATGATATAATCTGTTTAGTTTAGTTTTAGAGTTATGATTTGAGTGTAAAGTTGTATTTTGAGTTTTGAGTTTTTGAATTATGATTTAAAATGAGAAAATTTGTTTGGTTATGAGTTTTGAAAATAGTTTTGGGATGATTTGTATTTTTTTTTTTTTTTTTTTGATTGATTGATATATAAAATGTGAGAGAATATGAGAGAAGAGATGAGAAAGACAAAATGATTGACTGATTGATTAATAATAATAACAAAAAAAAGAAGATGGGAGTTTTGAAAGTAATTTTAAGTTGTATTTTAAAAATATATTTGGTTAACGTGTCATCCAAATCATGATTTAAAAATAGAGTTAAGTTTTGAAAAATAAACCAAACACCACCTAATTTGCATGGGATGGTTTTTTGCCTTTTCACAAAGAGAGAGAGAGAGAGAAATCTCTAATTTTATATATATATATATATAATTTGTTGACTTTTTGGCATTTTTAATGAATTTTTTTCTTTTAAAAATTCCCTCATCTTGATATCTGTCTTTTTTTTATAAAAAAAAAAAATTTACATAGGTTCTGTTAAAGCATCTAACTTAAAATCAATTAGCAATGAGTGGAGAGGCATTTATATTATATTAACCAAACTTGAATAGCTTAGATTGGTGATGTGGAATTAAGTCTAATACTCTCCCTCACGTGCAACCCAGTAGCACGTAGAGGTGATTGAGAGGTTTCATTGAAATAGGTTCTATTAAAGTATCTAACCGAAAATTAATTAGCAATGAGTAGAGAGGCATTTACATTATATTAACCAAGTTTGGGTGATATAGACTGACAATGTGAGATTAAGTCTAACACTCCCCCTCACGTGCAACCCATTAACATGTGGAGGTGATTGAAATAGATTCGAACAAAGATTCGTACCACGAGATGTGAAAGACCACCCATTACCCAACTTTGATATCATGTTAAAGCATCCAACTCAAAACTAATTGACAATGAGTAGAAAGGCCCTTGCCAATGTTTTGAAAATTGAATCGATGAGCAAACCGGAAAAGTGATTAGGCGGACAGGTCATTGGTTCAATCGCAGGTAAATCGGAATTGAACCATGATGTCATAATTATATCATAAATATATTAAAATTTATAAATATAGAAAATATAGATATTAAAATTACAAGAATAATAAATAATAAATAATTACAAAAAAAATATTTCTTGATATTTATTTTACGTTTTTTATATATTGATTTTTAGTAAAAAAATAATTAAGATAATATTGAATATATAGTTTATGGGATCTCTCGGACCGGAGGGGGTCCGGGCACGCCCGACAGTACAATTCTTCAGTCTAATTCCACGAGTGCAATACGAAACGGAATGAGAGTACATATCTAGCAATTCCATAAAAATTCCACTAATCACAAGAAATGCCAAAAATGGACTACATCACCAGACTTAGAGTCGCCACCTCATATTTTGGAAAAAAAATTAGGAAACCTGTGACTCATGTCACAAGGTCATGATTCGTCGTAACCAAAGTGTCTCGGCTCAGGAACTTAGGTATGAACGGGGGACAGCCATGAATTAAGCACCCCCACTCACCTGATCAAACATCGGCCTCTACTAGCCTATGATATGAGAATTATTAACATGATATGATCATATAACCCATTTATTATTGCTATCTTTACTATGTGGAGCAGACAAATGTAGACCAAATAACTTATTTTGGAATGTTCTAATCTCTCATTGTTTTGAAAAATCTTTGAAAAGAAAAGTCTCATGAAAAATCGAGAAATCCATAATGCAAGGAGATCGGAACTATTCCAACTTAGGCAATCAGACCTCCATACAATGAGCAGTCACAGAGATATAGCAAATAAGCACATAGCCTCATGGTAGCATGCTAGACATAATAAGAAGCAATCACAAGCTGGATGTAAAGATGAAAGAAACTCACCTACTACTCCTCTGCACCATGCCAAGAGCTTAAAGGGTTAGAAAACAATGCATGATCCTAGATACCAGACTAAACAATATGCAAAGAAGAGATTAGGGATGCTCACAGAGTAGTCCAGCCAAGCAAAAATAGAAAATAATCTAAGTAAAAGAATGCATGATCCTAGATGTGATATCTAATGTGAGGTACGCACACAAAGCATCCTAAGAGCCCGAACACTAAAAAGATAAGATATGAATCATCAAAGCATATATCACACAACCTTAAGATAAAAAATGGTCCGAACTCAAATGCATGTTTCTACACTAATCATGTGATTATGATGAAAATAAAAGCAAGTCTAACCTAGCAAAGAGTAAAGGAGTAGTGATTAAGGAGAGAAACCCATTCCAATGCACACAACAATATAATGAATAGGAGCTATGAAAATGACAAAACAAAATAATAATAAAAACTCTAACAAGGATAAGGAAGTTCTCTCCCTCTGACATGAAAATGAGTATAAACTACCCAAATCTATGAGAAACGATGGTGAGAGGGGAGATCCAACCTATTCTCACAAAGGAAGCCATATCTAGGCTTTTATATCATCAAAACTAGCAAGAATAGTAAAAAGAGGAAAAACACTAGTGAGAGAAGGGTGATTCTCATCTTCCTACTCATGAAAAGGAGTGTAAACCACTCAAATCCATGTAAAATGGATTCGGGAAGAGAGAAACTATCCCCTCTCATAAAGGAAACCATGCCTACGTTTCCAACCCATAAAATCAAAAAGAAAGCAATTCAGGCATGGCCAAAGCCGTTATACAGGCCTCGACTAACTGCAAAAAAGAGGGGAGAATGAGAGAAACCAACTAAGCTAGCAACAAAACAATCAACAAATCTAAAGATCCTTGAAATGGAATCAAGAAAGAGAGTAGAGATAGATTTAGAATGAAAATGCTAGAATGGAAGTAGGGATTACCTCTAGACGAGAAAAGATAGGGCCTAAAATGATCACAAGCTTTAATCCAAGCTCCCTCTGATCTTCTAAGTCCAAATCATCCAAGCAAAGGTATGTAGAAAGTTGTCCAAAATTCTCACCAAACTCTCTCTTTTAGTGTATTTGATTAAGCATTAAAGTGAGTAATTAGAGGATTAGGGATTAAGGATGTTGGTTAAGATTTTGGAACCTTACTCAAAATTTTTGGAACCTTCTTCCCTCAAAAGGGGAGGTGATTTTATAGGCATTTGGAGCTTGGAATATGCTTCTAGATCCTATGGATCCAGATGGCATATTCCAAAATCCTTTGGACACTCCTCAAGAAAATTGCTCAGTGAACGTCATAACAAGATGCACCGAATAAGACTTGTCGGGCCGGTGTAGAGTGGCTTGACGTATTTCCTCAGAAATTTGCCCAACAAAGCTGGAAAAGACCCATCCAAGGATCAAAGTTGTTTGGCGCATTTCCTGAAAAATGTTCGGTAGATCAAAAAAGATCTGAGGCGCGTGTCCATTAGCTAAAATGGTTTGGCGTGTTTGCAAAGAAATGTCCGACTAAGCAAAGCTTATCCATTTGATTTTCTTGGAAAGTTTCTCCTGTTTTCTCATTCATTCTAGCTTTCTAGGCTAACTCTTTTGAAAATGCTCATTGATTTTTTAGAAAATATACTGCTCGGAACAGTTGTGGGATGCTTTTGGGGGGTACCTAAGCGCACCCAACAGTTCAGACTCCTAATCTCCTAAAGTAGTCTCACAAGTGCAATGTGAAAAATAAATGAAAGCCCAAACCCAGAAACTTGTGTATAAAATCCATTTTATTACAAAATTTTTGCCAAAAATGAACTACATTACCAAATCTCAAAGTCTCCATATAATCTTTTGGGAAAGCTAGGAAACCCGTGACTCGTGTCAAAGGCCACTGTCCATCATAAACAAAGTGTCTTAGTTAGGGAACTTAGGTATAAAAGGAGAAGGTCATGCATTGCGCACCCCCGCTCACCCAATCAAAAGATCGACCTCTACTAAGTCATGATATGAGTTTTATAGTCAATATATGCTCATGTTACAGTTATTTAATAATACTAACATTACTACGTGAAGCAAACAATTATAGATTGTGTCACCCATTTTGGTTATGCTTTGATCCCTTACTTTTTGAAAGGTTTTTTAATAAATGCACAACTCCAAGAAAACTGAGCTCACATGCATATTAATCAACATCATTCCAATCTAAGCAACACAACCTTCATCCATTTATATTCAAGGAGATATATCACCTAAGCACGTAGCCACGCGATAGGATGCTAGACATAGTAAAATAACATACACAACCGAGATGCTAAAATGGTGCTCACCTAGCATTCATCTATGGCAAGCCAAAAGTAATATGTTATATACACATAGATGATCCTACATACAAATAGCTAATGCAATACATATACAAAATGCAACTAAGGATTCGACTACTAATACATAACATGTGAATCATCTCAAGGCATGAGACAAAATCACGTCTCAACTGGTAAATTCCACAAATGCAAATGAACTGAATCCAGATGTATGAAAAATGGATGCACTGCATGGATATGATAAATAAAAACATGGTGCATTACAACATATATGGAAAGTATAGAAATAAAAGGGACATAAGACATGGGATTGGAAATTAATAAAACAACTAATGAATAAAAGACATGGGGTTGGAAGTTATTATAACAATGAATGAATAGAAGACGTGGAGTTAGGAGTTATTACAACAATGAACTAATTTAGCCAAATTAAGCTGAATCTAACAAATCATAAAACCAAATAACAATAGCCTCAAAACCCAGGACCCTTTAGAAGCTGTTCTGTCCCGCCCTATTCTACATAAAGAAAGGTAAGCTGATCAGATGAAAGTTTTGCTGGATGAATTGTTTCTTGGCCGGTCAGATGAAAGATACGAAGGAAAATCTACTTTGTGCAGCATAGCCAAAACAGAACAATAACAGCTTTAAAAAGGGTGCTCATCCTTCCTACCTCTTTTTGTCATGGACAAACTCCAGAAAGAGGTAAACAGGCCTTAACCACAATGAACAACACAAAACTCCTTATTCCATAGAATGTTGAGAACTCCTTTTTTACCCATGGAATAAGGGTGTTTCCACCCCTTTCCATGTTCAAGACAGATTGAGAAGAGAGTTTTTAACATCTTTGACCAAAAACCTCCTACTTTATTTCCAATTGAACCACAACAAAAAATGAAAGCCAACAACCCTCTCTACATCAAATTTTGAGAATTATCCAACTAGTTCCATGCCACAACCACAACTACTCATTAGAATTGAGTATCGATTGAAACATATGAACTAACATGCTTGGATGATGAGAGAGATAATGAGAAAGTAAATGAAAAGGAAAGAAATTACACTATATAATCAAACTTGTGAAAGAGTAGATACTGTCTAACTCCCAACCACATCCACAAGGTTCTATTTTACATGTCTATACACAATAACAAGGGATTATAGCACTACAAAGCAAGAACAAGCATGTAAGAGTGCAAGCAAGTAAAAAAAGCAATCAACTCAATGGATGGAGGGCTACATCCTATTCCCAACCACATCCATGAGGACCCATCATGTGATTACAATATAAAGCAATAATATACAAAGCTTGAAAGGGGAGAAAGAGATAGAGAAGTTGAAAAAAGAGGTCAAAAGTTCACCTCTTGAAAAGAGAGTGAACTTCTTGGTTGTCAAACTCTTTCTTGGCACCCTCAAGTCCTCTAGTATAGCTTAGAGTCCTTAACATCCTCAACAAGTTGTGTCACACTAAGCTCTAATGGAGTTTGGGTGGTATATATGTGAAGGATGGAGGTTGGAGATGAAGTAGGGTGATGAACTCTCAAAGCAAGTCCCTTGAACTTTTAAAATTTGGTAACCCTACCAAATGAAGCTTTTAAGTCTTTTTATAGAGTTTTTGGAAGAAAATATCTAAGATATTTGTGAAAAAATCATGAAAAAAATCAAAATTCTCGAAAATACTCTGTACTTGGACAATTCCGTCAGCTGTACCATTATTCATCCGACCGAACACATTTTTCATCCGGCCATAAATAGTTATATAACCAGTGAGAAAAATGTACCGCTGGATCAATAGTGTAAAGCTAACATAATTTGATAGGAAAAACAAGTATTTCTAGAGAATTACATCCCTCCATTCACTCCCACTATGTCTTTTGCTTGGTCCACTTAAAATGACAACATTTAAGATTTGAAAATGCGAGCCTCGGGACATCACAGAAATATTTGGAACCACACAACCCAAAATATTTAGAAAAGTGGTTTTGAGAGGGTCAAAAATGGTTTTGGCCAAGACATATATAGGTTAGGATAGTTGGGATTAAAGCTTGAATTTTGGCTTTCCTGCTGAAAGATTCCAAAGATTGCACATTACGACTTTCATCATCAGGTGTTTGGAATAGAACACCCAAGTCTTAAGGCTGGTCAAAATAGGCTACTACAACAGCCAAGATGAATAAAAATGTACCAATTGCCTCAAAAATATTTGAAAATAGGTTTGAGGGTCCATAAAACGTTTTGGCCAAAATATGTGTAAGGAAGGTTTAGTTCTCTCTCCATCACTCACTTATTGCTTGGAGTGACCTTTTGTATGTTCATCGGGAACTTTGGGTAGAGCGCCCAAGTCTTAAGGCCGGTCAAAAATGGGGTGTCTATAGTTGCTCTTTTTGACAGAGCTCGGTCCATCATTTCATGACGTGACTGAATGTCAAAGCCCGAAGATAACCTTTTTAATGAGGCCATAAGACGTGGGCAAGACAAGGCATGCAAGAATGCATTTGAATGAACCTGAGGGTTGCCTACGTATCCCTTTGTAAAGAATCAGACCAGCGTAGTTCAGGGGTGGATGCAATGCAAAAAATCAAAAATCATTTGCAAGTTGGACTTACACATCTCGTGAAACTGATGGTTTGAAAGTTGGGCTTACGTGTACTATACTACCGAGGCTTTGAAAGTTATTTAGATGAAATGCAAATAAGATGATGATAAAGATGCAAAAATGGCAAATATGTGAGGCAAGCCTCATGCAAAGGTGTGAAGTATGCTGAAACGATGCGAATTAGTGTGAAGTGATAAAGTTGTAACCAATAGATAACAATCCTAAATGCATTTCATGCAAACAAAAGGAAGTTGTAGCAAAATGCAAGGTATAAAAATAGTAAATTCATAACCAACAAGCCTAATCACCGCGATATGAGAAGGGTAAAGTTGTAACCATCAAGCCTAATCGCCTCTTTGTGAAAATGATAAAGTTGTAGCCTTCCAAGCCTAGGTGCACTTCGTGCAAAAGAGGTAAAGGTGTAACCTTCCAAGCCTAATCACCTGGTTGTGAAAAGAGTAGAGTCGTAGCTTTCCAAGCCCAAGTGTACTTCATGCAAAAGGGGTAAAGTTATAGCCTTCCAAGCCTAATCACCTATTTGTGAAAAGGGTAGAGGCGTAACCTTCCAAACCCATGTGCACTTCGTGCAAAATGGGTAAAGTTGTAACCTGCCAAACCTAATCACCTCATGAAGAGAGTAGATTCATAGCCTTCCAAGCCCAAGTGCACTTCGTGGCAAAGGGGTAAAGTTGTAGCCTTCCAAGCCTAATCACCTCGTTGTGAATAGGGTAAAGTCATAGCCTTCCAAGCCTAATCACACTTCGCACGAAAAGGGTAAAATTGTAGCCTTCCAAGCCTAATCACTTTGTTGTGAAAAGAGTAAAGTCGTAGTCTTTCAAGCCTAATCACGCTTCACGTGAAAAGGGTAAAGTTGTAGCAGGTGGTATAATAGATGCAAGAGTTTGAAAGTTGTAACCAAATAATAACAAGTCTAAACACATTTCATGTGAAAAATGGTGAATGCAACGGATTAGATGTATGATGCGAGAGATGTAACACACAATGCAAAGATTGTAACTAAGTATAATGTGAAGATTGTAACCAAGTATGATGCGATAGATGCAACACACAATGGAAAGATTGTAGCCAGGTGATGACAAGCCTAAGTCCATTTCATACAAAAAGGGCAAATGCAATAGATAGTAAGTAATCGAGGTTCCCTTACTTCTTGGGTTGAAAAATTAGTTTTTGGCTGAAAAATGGGTTCTGGGGTATTTTAGTCATTTTTGTAAAAAGTTAGTTGTTTGGCCAAAATAAGTACTTTTCATCATTCTAAGGATAGAGGTATCACCATTTCATCATTAGGAGGTCTACAAGTGCCCGAAGTCTTAGGGTTAAGTCAAAATAAGGTGTCTATAGTTGCTCCTCTTTGACAAAGCTCAAACAATCATGGGATAATGAGAAGCGAATGTCAAAGATCTAAGACTATACCAGTTGACAAGACCCTAAGGCTTAAGGCGATGCCAAACAAGCATGCAAGTGATCGGACCCGCAAGTTAGCTACATATCCTTGTTTGCAAGAAATCAGATTAGTGTAGTTAGAGGGCGATTGTGCAACAATTCATATGTGAGTGAGTGTGTATGTGTGTAACAAACACTCAACATTTCATTTCAGGCATAAAAGCTTTCTAAAGAAAGATGAGTGAGCGATACTTGCCACACTCACCTTGCCATGCCAACCTATATCGAGATCCTTTCCATTCCATTTACAAGTTATTCTAAAGGTGCCATTCCTAAAAATTTTCCAAGGAAAACCAATCCAAACAATAATACACACCGCAGTGTAGTCAACATGATGTCAATTATGCCAATGTATGCCATTATATTCCTTTCCAAGTTTTATGTCATTCCTTTTTATCCCATTCCATCCCATTCTTGTGCCTTACAAGGTAGGGTTTATCAAATTCCAATCCATTCTATTTCATTCTCGTTCTTTCTGAGGTGGGGGTTTGTTAATTTCCTGAGCCATTCCGTTCCATTCCATTTCATTCTCATTCCTTATGAGGTGGGGGTTTATTAATTTCCCGAGCCATTCTATTCCATCCTTGCTTCTTACGAGGTGTGGGTTTATTAATTTTTCTGAGCCATTCCGTTCCGTTCCATCCTCGCGCCTTACAAGAAGGGGGTTTATTAATTTCCTAAGTCATTCCATTCTGTCCTCACTCTTTACGAGGTGGGGGTGTACTAATTTTCCTGAGCCATTCCATTTTGTTCCATCCTCACACCTTACGAGGTGGGGGTTTACCAATTTTCCTAATCCATTTCATTCCATCCTCACTCTTTATGAGGTGGGGGTATATTAATTTTTCCGAGCCATTCTGTTCCATCCTCGTTCCTTGCGAGGTGGGAATTTATTAATTTTCCTAAGTCATTTCATTCTGTTCCATCCTTGATTTAGTAATTTTGGTTATATTCCAAGTGGTGCCAAGTGTTTCTTTGCCCTAGATGGGCTTTATATGCCAAAGCTTTACAATTTTTTTCAATTTTTCATATTTTTACCAAGTGGTTCCAAGCATTTTCAATTTTTCTATTTTTGTTTCAAAATTTTAGGTTTTGCCAAGATTTTTATTTTTTTTCTGAAAGCCATTCAATTTTTCAAAAATTCCTAAGAACATCTCAATTGGGGAGAAATTTAAAGGTCATTTTCTATGCTTATTAAGACACCAAGTGAGTAAGGTGCCGAATTGTGCAGTGCCATGCAGTAGATAATTGAAGTCAATATTTTTAAAGATGATGCCTCGAAACACGTGCAATGCTTGAGCTTGAGTTTAGGACATACCTATGCCTTGGGAGGTCACCCATAGGTGAAATGAATTGGCACACGTGTAGGGCACGTGGGCCATACATGGGCCCACTTAGGAAGTGAGGATGCACATTTTCAAGAAAGTGCGGTTGCATAAGGAAGGTGCAGCCGTACTTTCGGTCTATATGAGATAGATCGCGTGAACCCAAAAGGCTTAAAATGGTTTTTGAGGCCTTATTTCAATGCTCACACATTCAAAATCCTCTCTAGTTTCCCCATATTCCCTTTTTTTCCTTTATCCATGCTCTTTTGACATTTCGTACCTCAAATTCTCATTCGACTTTTTGGTTTACTCACATGGTACTTGTCGTTTCTATCTAAACGAAACTCAATTTCACCACTCCTCTGACTATCTGAGGTATTTTAAGCTATTTTTTTCCTTGCTTTCCATGCATTTCTGTCTTTAGTTTACTAAGCTTTGTGCATTTTTGACAAATTACATGCCCCCAGGTCATGCACCATGATTAGGCATGTTGCACTTCCAAGAATGAGACGTGATCAGCCCTCACTCTATCATCCTACATGAGCTCACTGTTCATGTTTCTCACACTTCCTACCAATTATTTTCCTTCGTTGTGGCCTTTCTGTTCTATTCTTCATTGATTTCAAACCCTGTGGCTAACAATATTCTCTTTGGTGATTCCTTGCAGGAGCGTTGTAAAGACCCCAATTTTCGTAATTAAGGAAGCTTTGAAGGATTATTGTGGAAGCTTTGAAAAATTATTGAGGAAGCTTTGAAGGATTATGAAGGATTATGAAGGAAGCTATGAAGGATTATGGAAGAAGTCTTGATGGATTATAAAGGAAGTTTTTGAACTCTATAAATACACCACTCCCCTCCACATTTTGGAACAAACAACACACTCATACACCACTATGAGGAGAAGAGAGTAGGAGAGAAAGCTTTGGTGGTGAGGAAAGGAAGATAGAGGGAATTCTTGTGCAACCATTCCAAAGGCACTCAAGTAAGTCATAACACAACCTATTCCTTTCTTTTCTCTTCTAAATACATGACATTATATGCTTAGTATATTTTCATTTGTTTATGCATAGAGCTCTTGTATTTGAATAGAAGAAATTGAGCTTTGACTGCTACCTTACTTGTATTCTCTCTTTGTGAAGTAAAGTCACCTATTTCTACCAATATCTTACATTATTTTTAAAGGAACACCTTCAAACTAAAAATGTGAGTTATTAGTATATTATTTAACATGTTTTCATCATAAGAGAAGTGCAAAATTATTCCATGGTTGCCCCATTTTCTTATAAATCTTTTTATTTCAAATTTTGTGCACAAATGATCAGTATTTTTAACCCATTTCCAAAAATTTTAGAAAAATGCAAAAAAATCCTCTTGAGCTCAATTTTATATCAAAACCTTCCTTTAAGTGTTAAAAATTGGTTTTATTGAAAATTAATGAGTGATTTGAGAGAAAAATCAATTTTTGTAACAGTCGACAAATCTGGATAGAACTAGAGTATTTCATTAATAACAAAAAAAATCTAGAAAAGCTATTCCACTTCCGTAAATTAATTTTCAAATTAGACAAAATTCTTAACAAACCCTAAAGGGGCCGAGTTTAGAAAAAATCTAAAAATGCCATTTTGATAGTCATCTCCAAAGTCAATCAAATCTAGAAATTTGCAAATTTAAATAGTTTCATACTGTTAGTTGCTTGGTTGTGTCCCTTATTGTTTGTTCAAGCGTAAGTATGTCATCTGTGTATGTTTTTGATTGTATCTCTATACTTTTATGCCTTGAAATGCCTATACTTGTTTTGAAAATGTCATTTTGATAGTTTGATCTAACCTTGACTTAAATCACCTAACTCAACGAGAAACTTAATTCGGGTGGTATTGAGTTTCGATCACTTGAATAATGATAGGATGATAATGTGTTAACTTCAAGTATGGATTGATGGGATGTGTTCCCTAATTGAAGGTTAAGTCTTGCGCAAGTGGTCGAAACCCTCAAATAGACCGGTTGTATTTGGACCCTAGGTGCTTATGACGGATAAGTTCGAATGAGGTTATAGGCAAGGCCCTTATTTTACCATCTCTTTTGAGGTTTTCAGTTGGCATTACATGGTACATAACCGTTGTAGGCATCCGGGATAAGCTCTGCAAAGCAGCAAAAGATGGGTCATACCAAATAATCCGAGTCCAATTTTTGTGGTTGGGAGGATGAAATCTCTTGGGGGAATTTACTATAATTGTGTATTAGACTGGAAAAATGGACGGAGTGTGTGTGCGTTTACTGGGCATTCCAAGCTTATGGGGTTTCATGCCAGGTATTGAAGACTATTAGCTGATCGAAGGCGAAGCTAAACCATTTGAGGACGTATGGCTACCCTAGAACAATTAGATACTAGTTTTGTTAAGTCCCTTTTATAACTATGTTTGAGATTGTAAGTGTTAAAACTCTTGATGTAATTAAGACATACCTCTTGTAATTATTTTGCTTATATATTTGTATATATGTTTTGCAACCTATCCTTATGTTCCGTCAATTCATGCAAACCTTATGTCAATATCTTGTTAAGATCTGTCAAAAATGTAGCTTTGCTATCTAAGGAGATTGGACTTAGAAAGGAGACTGTTTTCACTCCTTTAATCTTTCCTAACCAAATGACTCATTAGTGACATTTCCTACACTTATAATCTTAGAGAAACCTTGTATTTATTTGTTAATATATTCCCTGATATTCTCAATTTTTTGGGCATCACAAGGGCATACGAGCGATGCATAGTTTTGGCTCCTTTCCTGAGGTGGCAACTTGGTATAGGGCGCTCTCAGAGACGATGCGTTTCCTTATAGATGGTTGTAGTTCAACCCTTCCTACGTTGCCCTAGGGAATTCTTGGGTCAACCATAACCATATCACTGCTCTGATGGAGAGGTGGACCACCAACTTATTTCACTTCTCCTACTCTAGAGAGATGACGATGACTTTGGTGGACTTCTCTATGCTAACGGGCCTTCCGGTCAGTGGTGAGCCTATTCCTCTTGACCACATCCTAGCGTACAGAGATGATGCCATGATGTACTTTCTTGGCGATATTCCCCCTCACGGTAGAGTCCTTGTTTGTTATCGCTGGTTTTATCATCACTTCCATGGCCAACAACCAATTGAGATGGAGCATATCGCTCAGTATACTTATGTTTTCTTGTTATTCCTATTCAAGAACATGTTGTTTGCAAATAAGGAGAACAAGGCCCACATGTCGTACCTTGCAGCGATGATTGATATGAACCAAGTTCACATCTATGACTGGGGTGGCTCAACCCTTGCCACTCTATACAGATACATGATTGCCCTCTCGCATAACTAGGGTACTACTATAGGTAGCCAATAGCACCTCTGGGAAGTACGGTCTCTTTGTACTGCCTTTACCTATATGTTCCCACTTCTTATTCATGTGCTTATTACTGATGTTGATATACTGTCATGCAGAATGTCAGAAAAACAGGCAGATGTGAACAATTGAATCTCCAGTACCATCAAAACAGTCAATGTGTAGCATCTTGAATCTCTCTGGTAGTCTCACAGTAGCCTCCATATACCCAGCTTCAATATTTGGAATTGCATCAATGCCCTAGGTCTTCTTGAGGACTTTCTCCAACTTGGCAATCCTTTGAATTGCTGGGTCATGTTCTATCAAGTCTAGAGGGAAAAGTCCCCCAATAGCAAGTTGCGGAACAGGGATTAGGTTATCTTGTGGATTTGGGTTTGGACCATAGGAGTCCTTAGCATTTGGTGCCACAGCCGGTTGTGGGTGAATTGATGGAATGGGAAGAACTCCGAGAGCAGAAGGAGTTGCCAGTGTCCTAGGTGGGCATTACATGTCAGCTATGGTCCAAGCCTGAGCAGTGACTATTTGGTTGAGAGCATCAACGGTATTCTGTAGAGTGGCTATCATTTTTACAATGTCAGAAGGAAACTCATCCATAATTGAAGGTGATATTGAATCAAAAGAGAAATAATCAAACTGTACTAATGGTGATTGATTAACCCTCATTTTCTAACTGGTGATGTCAAAAATACTAGCACTGGCTATTCCTGAACAAGATCACTGACTTTCCACCGACAACCTAAACGAGTCCATTAAACCTGAGGAATGCTAGATCCATCTGAAGTAATGGTGCCGAACCTCCTAGCAAATGAAAATGAATAAAGATCCCCCAATCAAATAATATCCCTGTAGAAACTCACCAAAACTAGAACTCTATACTCAAATAATATCCCCTTAAACTGATCTGACAGAACCTCCATACTTGAATAGAACCCCTACATCTGTTCCAATATATAACATAGCACATAACAGATAATTTGCAAACAACCCTATGGGGGCAAGGGTTACCTTATCCTAATTTTGGAAGAAAATAGATCTAAAGCTTCTCTATTCATACAAAGAGGTATCACAACAACCTAGAGAGGTGAGTATCATATCCTAATTTTGGAAGGTTCTACAGCTCACTATATGCAAGGATAAAATAAAGTCAAAGAGGGTGCCCCGACATGATCACCTAAATACCTCTCTACCCCTTTGTCGAGCAGCGAAAGGAGGATCAAACCGTAGGCAATGATCAAGGCCCAAGGGTTTGCGTTCCCAGCCTAACAAAGCCCAGGTTCGGTGAACCGTTTTATACAACAAGCCATCCGAGACTAACAAGTGACGAATGTGAAGGGTTTAAGCAAACTGATACAGATGCAAATGCAATGAACATATCTAAATGTTAACAAATCCCATATCAAAAATTTTGAGTCAAGTTCTCTTAGTTCTCCCCAACAGAGTCGCTAGAAACTATGAGATCTCCCGGATGGGGGGTCCAAGTGGACACAACACAGTTTGAACCCTCGGTCTAGTTCCTCGAGTGCAATGTGAAACGGAATGAGAGTTCAAATCTGGTAAATCTAAAAAAAAAAAAAAAAAAAAAAAAAAAAAAAAAAAAAAAAAAAAATTCCACTAATCTCAAGAGATGCTACAAATGGACTACATCACTAGACTCAAAGTCGCCATCTAATCTTTTAGGAAAAACTAGGAAACCCGTGACTTGTACCCAAAGGCTATGATCCATCATAACCAAAGTGTCTCGGTTTGGGAAATTGGGTATAAGGGGGAAAAATCATGAATTGAGCATCCCCCGCTCACCCGATCAAAGATCGGCCTTTACTAATTCATGAATTGGGAATCATTAACATTATATCAAAATATAACCCAATTATTATTATTGTTATCTTTAATATGTAGAGCAAACAAATATAGACCAAATACCTATTTTGGAATTCTCTAATCTCTTGCTATTTTTTAGAAAAAAGGGGTTAGAAAGGCAGAAATCTCATAAAAAAATTTGAGACATCCACCTCGTGAAGAAATAAGAATCATTCTAACTTAGGCAATGAGACCTCCATACAATGAGCAATCAGGGAGATATAGCAAATAAGCACCTAGCCTCATGGTAGCATGCTGGACATAATAAGAAGCAATCACAAACAGGATGCAAAGCTGAAAGGGGCTCACTTGCTTGTGATGCAAAGATGAAAAGGGATCACCTAGTACTCCTTCGCACCATGCTAAGAGCATAAACGATTAGAAAGCAATGCATGATCCTGGATGCTAAACTAAATAATATGCAAAGGAAAGGGTAGAAATTCTCACCGAGTAGTCCAGCCAAGCAAAGACCGAAAATAGGCTAAAATAGAAAATGCATGATACTAGATACGATATCTAATGCAAAATCCACACACAATGAATAGTAAAAGGGCTTTGGACACTATCAAGATGACATGGATATCAACAAATCACATAACACATAGTTTAATTTGAAAATAATGATCCAAGCCCGGATGCATATTCCTATGCTAATCATGAGATTATAATAACAGTAAAAACAAGTCTAAGTTATCAGAAAGTAAAAGAGTAGAGAGTAAGGGTGATGAGAAAAGAGACTCATTCAACACATATAGCAATATAATGAATGGAAGCTAAGAAAATGGTGAGACAAAAATGAAGGAGACTCCAGCAAGGATAGAGAGGTTCTCACCTTTTTACGTATGGAAATAGATATAATCTACCTGAATCATGAGAAATGGTGATGAAAGGGGAGATCAAACATATTCTCGCAGAGGAAGCCATATCCAAGCTTCTACATCGTCAGAACTAGCAAGAATGGTAGAAAAGGGAAAAACTCTAATGAGATTAAGGAAATTCTCATCTTTCTACTACATGAAAAAGAGCACAAATCACTCAAATGCATGTAAAATAGGTTCGGGAAGAGATAAACTCCCTGTTTCCATAGAGGAAACTGTGCTTGGGTTTCTAACCCATAAAATCATAAAAAAAGCAATTCGGGTTTGGCCAAAGCTACTATACAAGCCTCTACTAACTACAAAAAGGAAGGAAGGACAGAGAGATCAAACTAAGCTAACAACAATTTCAACCAATCAATCACAATAAATCCCTAAAGTAAAATATATATATATTAAAAATAAAAAATAAAAAAAGAGTAGAGATAGACTTAAAATTAAAATGGAAGTATGGATCACCTCTAAAATAGCAGAGATAGGGCCCAAGCTGATCACAAACTCTGACCCAAGCTCCCTTTAATCAATAAAGGATTTCTAACTCCAAGCCATCCAAGCAAAGGTAGGTAGAAAATAGTCCAAAACTCTTACCAAAACTCTCTCTCTCTCTCTCTCTCTCTCTCTCTCTCTCTGTATATTTGATTTAAATGTTAGAGGAAGTAATTAAAGAATAAAGATTAAGAAATTAACTCTTAGAAATTTTAGAAATCGAAACCCTCTTCCCTCAAAAGGGGTGGTGATTTTATAGGCATTTGGAGCTTGGAATATGCCTCTAGATCTCGTGGATCTGGATGGTATATTCTAAGATCCTTTCGACACCTCACAAGAAAATTGCTCGGCTAACGCCAAAACGGCATGCACTGTATAAGACTTGTTCGGCCGGTATCCAATGTATTTCCTCAAAAATTTGCCCTGTGGAGCTGGAAAAGACCCGAAGACACATCTTCAAATCAAAATCGTTCGGCACATTACCTAAAAAATGATCGATAGTATAGAAGAAGATCCGAGCACGTGTCAATGGGCCAAAAAGGTTCAGCGTGTTTTTGGAAAAGATGTCTAGCCAAACCAAGCTTATCCGACTAGTTTTCTTGGAAGGTTTCTCCTGTTTTCTCACTCATTCTGGCTTTCTAAGCTATCTTTTTTGGTAAAATGGATCAAAACATTTTTGAAAACCTATATTTGCCAAAATGAATGAAAATGTATCAATTTTCTTAAAAATATTTTGAAAATACGTTTCAGAGTCCAGAAAATGATTTTGCCAAAAATGGGTATAGGGCGGGTTTGGTTTTCTCCTCATCCCTTACTTATTGCTTGGAGCGACTTTTTGTATCTTTATTGGGAGCTTTGGATAGAGCGTCCAAGTCTTAAGGACTGTCAAAAATTGGGTGTCTACAGCTGTTTTAGTAACCTTTTGATTTTTTAGCTAAAATATGATATAAAAAAAATTAGGGGAGATTAACCAATAAGTCCTATATTTTGGACTAGAAATTCATATAGTCCCATATTTTTTCTTGTGATCTATTTAGTCTTTGCCCGTCACATTAGAGCGTCACATTTAGAAAAAGTACACTAAAGAATTTTTTAGTATCACATTATACCTATCACGGTAAAGTGTCACATTTGGAAAAAAATACACTAAAAAAATTTTATTTTTTAGAGTGTCGCATCATACTCGCCACGTTAGAGTGTCACATGTCACGTTTGGAAAAAGTACACTAAGGAGTTTTTAATTTTTTTTAGAATGTCACATCATACTCGCCACATTATCACGTTGAGAAAAATACACTAAGGAGTTTTTAATTTTTTTTAGAGTGTCACATCATACCCGCCACATTGTCACATTTGAGAAAAGTACATTAAGGAGTTTTATTTTATTTTTTTTGAAGTGTTACATCATACCAACCACGTTGTCACATTTGAGAAAAGTACACTAATGAATTTTTTTTTTTTTTTTGGAGTAAAAGTTTGTGAATGTCACATTATACTTGTCACGTTATTACATTTAGGAAAAATACACTAAGGAATTTTTAATTTTTTTGGAGTATCACATCATTAGAGTGTCACGTTAATACCTGCCACATTGAAATATCACACCATACCTGTCACATTTTTAAAAGGGTATAGTTGTCCACAAAAATACTACCAAAATCAAAAATAGGATCACACAGAAATATTCTCTTCACTAATAGGACTTAACAGATCAATAGAAAAAATTTGAAACTAATTGCAGTACTTGTTTGTGAGATGGAATTTATTAATAAATATCCCAAAAATTAATATGTTTGAAATGATTTTTTAACTTTTTACGAACAAAACATACAAAAAATAAAAAGGAAATAAAATCTTTGATTTTTTGTATAATTCTTTATCCTTTTAGCTTTTTTAATAAGTTTTTAACTTTTTCACTCCTATTAGATGTTACCAAACTTAACATCAATCTCATTACCAATTATATTCAATTTAAAATAGGGGTGCAATCTGGACAGACTTAACCCAAACAACTCGTACCCAACTTGAATTTTTTTTTGGCTTGGACAAGATTTTTTTGAATTCGATACGGGTTTAGACAAAAATATCAAACAATCCGAGCAACCCAAAATTTGAATTATACGCATGCAGACATATAAAAATATTAAATATATATTTAAATTATTAGTCATTATATGATATTAAAATAATTTAAAATATAAATCATATTGAATATATATTATATACACAAATAACACAAAATCTTATATTTTTTTATTCTCACTCATAAATTATAAAGGCTACCATAGCAACATCTCTCTTACTGTATATAAATTATTTGTTTTGATATTATTAATAATTTTCTAAAAAATATATAAATAAAATCTAATTTTAATAAAGTAATAATTTAGTTGGAAAAAAAAATCTCAAATTCATGTATAATTGGGGCAATTTGGACAATTAAAATTTAATTCGAGTCGGTTAGAATAAATAAACTTAGGTTACAATTTAAGTTTGGACAAATCTCAGTATAACTTGAGCTAGACTTGAATAACATCTTAACTCGATCGAACTGGCCTGATTTATACCTCTAATTTGAAATAAAACTAAGGTGTCCGGACTAAATATTTTAATCAAAAAAATTAAAAAGTCACTATAAATTATCACATCAATCTTTCTATTTTTTACGTATCTTTTTATAAAAAAAAATATGTACAAAATTACAAAAAAATAATATAATAATTTATAATAATATTTTAGGCTCTGTTTGGTTGTTAACTCAAATCACATTTCTACACCTTAATTCCACAATGGTGTTTGGTTAGTGTTCTTAAATGTTGATTACAAAACTCTGCAGCGAACACCTGTTTTGATAGACGCGTCCTTTCTTTGCAGTCTCTGAAAATTTTTCTGAACGGGATGTCCGGCCGGTTGACCGGAATAATTTTTTTTTTTTTTTTTTTTTTTTTTTTTGCAATTGATTTATATAATCGAAAAAAATATTTCTTAAATTTTTTTTTAATTTTTTATGTGTTTTAAAATAATTTTGAGTTGTATGTTTAGTTATAAGTTGTAAATTTTTGTATCACATATCAAATATCACATCAACAATTCCCCACTTAAATCAAACTTCTTTTCCAAAACTATTTTCAAAACTCTTTACCAAACAAATTTTCTACACTCAAATCATAATTCCACAACACACAAACTCAAAATACAACTCATACTCTCAAATCACATTTACAAAACTCTACCAAACGCTACCTTAATTTTTTAACTAAAATAATTACTTCCAAGGCTTGAGTTGTATTTCTGAATCATCAAATAATTTTTCCACGACAAACGCGTTATTCGAGTTTTCCAAGAAATGCGAAACACATCATTCGACAAGCAAATGATTCTAGATCGAGAAAAGATTTGCAAATTATTCGACAAGAGGGTACAACTTTATCTCCATCAAAAGACACGCGGACACTATTCTATGGCTCGAATTGATTGAGATTAAGACAAAAGAAGCGATGCACGAACGAAGTGCGTGGTGGATAAGACACAGCGGTCACTGATGTTTCATTGATGGGCTTAATCTTAAGATTCAATTTGTTTATTTTTTAAAATAAAATATATTAAATAAAATATTTTTATAAAATTTAAGTTGATCGGATATTGATAATATTGTAATTGAATCAATTTTGTATCAATAAAACTAAATAATAAGTGCAATTTCAAATGCAAAATTAAATACAAAATTAATTTGATGATAATGCTATCGATGTCAGATCAATTTGATTTTTTGTAAGAATATTTTACTCAACATATTCTAAAAAATAAACAATTTGAATTACCAATAATGATAGAACTCCTTTTTTTAGAGACCCCCACAACCCCCAAGGCCCTGTTTAGTTCCAAGATATAAATTGTGAGATTGGATATTATATGTTGTGAGGTCTACATATTCCATGTTTGCAATTTTTTTTTAAAGATGATATAATATACTATGGGATTGTATATCCTCAAAATTGGAAGATATACAATACCACCATCTCTCCATTATATCATATCCCCTATCCCCTGAGTTGGGATATGATTTAAAAAGTCCAATTTATCCTCTTGTCTATCTAATATAATATAATATAATTTTTTAATTTAATATAATATAATTATTGAATTTCATTTAATATTGTAGAATTTAATATAATATAATATAATATAATATAAATTTTGAGTTTGAATTTAATTTAATATAATTTTTGAATTTAATATAATTTTTTGAATTTAATATAATATAATTTTTTTTTATCATTATCAGGTTGACATTACTATAACATAATTTCTTTTTTGTTTGGAAAAATTATTGAATTTAATATGAATCTTTAATTTGTTCCAATAAAAAATAATATGAATTTTTAATTTATTTATTTGTATTAGTTTTGAATTTTGAATTTATTTATTTGCATTAGTTTCAATATGGATATTTAAAATATATTATGAGGGTAATCTTGGAAATTACTTGTTTATATCCCACAATATATTTTGCAAAACAAATATGGATAATATATATCCAATCTTATATATCAAGTCAACAAACATGAATTGGAAAATATATTATCCAATATATATATCATATTCATTATATATCCTGACTAAATCTCACATCATATTATATCCTCTATTTTATATTCAGTGAAACAAACAGGGCCCAAAGTGATCCACAACACTCATGATGTGGGCCTACACATGCATGAATGGGCCCCACACATCATGAGTGATGTGGATCATTTTAAGAATTGCGGGGGTCTCCAAAAAAGGAGATCTCACTCATTTTCCTTGAATTACTGAGGTATGACTTGAAGTGGACCCCATCGCTTGAACAACAGTGGCTGTTGTGCTAATGGCGCAACAACCACCCTTCATCTGTACGTGGTAGAGTCGTGGGTGGTTTTGACTTAGGCTTATATTTGGTACATTCATAATGAATAGCAGGAATGTAAAAATGACTCGCGGCCTATGAGCAGTCCGAAGTTCTCCCGCAGCTTGGGATGGGCTATGTAGACACCTTAAATTTTGCTAATTACACTTGAAACCCTAAGCCTTAGGTTAATTGCATTTTAGTCTCAAATTTCATAAAATTTTACAAAGTGGCCTAATAAAGGATAATTTTCCTGCATATTATCATAAGTAAATCATGGAACATCACTTTCTAATTGAAAGTACTGTGAAACTTGGTTTTTATTCATTTATCTCCTCATTTATGAATTAATTCATACATTTATTTTTATTTCTATTTTTTTTGTTGTTTTTTCATTTATTATTTATTTGAATAGAATATTATTATTTATTTGAATATGTACATAGGTATTATAAATAATATTTTGGTGGAAAATTGGTTGAAAAACAAAATAAAAAATATTTAGATATTTATGCCTTCCTTAGTCATTAAGATAATTTTCTTAGCCATTAAAAAACAATAATTGAGTAAGGGTACAATTGTCTTTTCAACCTAAATCCCTTACCTATAAATTGAGCACATTTTCCACATTCCCTGCATACATTTTCAGCAGCCAAGGAGAGGGTGAAAGGAGGAGATTGTGAACTACAAGGAAGTGAAGAAGAAGAAGGAAGAAAAGTTATTTTCTTGGATTAATGTAAGAACACACCTCTTCTATGTCTTCTCCAATTCTTTCACCCATCTCATCCTATTGTCTAGATGCCCTATTGTGTTGCATATTAATGGTAAATAGGGTTTTTGATGTGTATGAAAGTGTGGGTTTGAATTAGTGACTTTGCCTTACAAATTTATCAAATTATGCACTGCTGTAACTTCTCTAATTTAAAAGAAATATCAAACCTATTTATTTCTCAAATCTGAATTTAATGTAGGATATTTGGTGTGTTTAGAGCTTGTGATAATTTTATTAGCCCCTCCTTGTGTGATTTTAGGGCTTGGATATTGTGTTTAAAATTCTGATCCTGAGTCTCTAAAAAACAGTCCACTTCTTTCAATTTTACAAAATTCCAGAAAAATTATCTCATGTTGGTTCTTCTGTCAAAATTTAGAATTCTGAGTCCTCTTTCCAACAGAATTTATTTGGGTGAAAATCATCGCGTAGATTGAGAGGAAAGCTAGTTTTCCCAAAGGGTGACAAATCTGGACAGGTTTTTCGAATATAGCTTGTAAATGAATTTTTGGGGGTGCTGTGCAAATTCTGAAAATTGGAACTGAAACTAGACGGGTTGATTATTGTTTTCTGTGCAATTTCGGCCCCTAATTTGACCTAGAAGTATTTTTACCAAAGCATTCTTGTTAGCCCTGCAGAACTAAATAGTGCTGAAAATGGTGTTTTATTGTGTTAGTTGTCTCCAAGTATTTCAAAGCATGCCTAATGTTGTTTGCTTGCCTTACCATACTTATGTATGATTATCATGGGTTATATTTCCTCTCTTATATTTGTCTCATGCTCTTTTGTATTACCAAATTACTGAATGTGACTAACTTACTTGGCAAAAGATCTAATAAATGGGAAATGATAAGGGGTTGGCAATGGGTGACGTTCACATTAGTGTTGTGGAATAATTTATATATATGAATGACATGAATTATGATGGGATTAAAACCAAATGAGTTATGTCTTGCGTAAGCGGTCTAAGCGAACTCCTAGGTTGACACGGATGTATTCAGACTCTATGCGGTGGTTTCAGGGTGTAAGCGAGCCCTTTGGTATGGTATGTGCAAGGTGTAAGCGAGCTCTAGGCACGATTTGGTATGGTATGTGCAGGGTGTAAGCGAGCCCTAGGCACGATTTGATATGGTATGTGCAGGGTGTAAGCGAGCCTTGGGCACAATTTGGTATGGTATGTGCAGGGTGTAAGCGAGCCCACTTGTTTGGCCGTCCCTTTTGAGGTCCATCAATGTCATTGACCGGTAAATAACCGAGAGATGATCATAGGTGGTAAGGTCTGCAAAGCAGCAAAAGGGAGAGTTCTGAATAGTCTGGTGTTCAATCCTTGTGGTTGGGTAGAAGGATCTCTTTGGGGGATTCTAGATGTCTAGTCTAACTACTAATTCATAGAACCTTGATGTAATATTATATGTCATGTTACTTGATTTGTTCTGTGTATGGTTGATTGGTTGATAGAAGATATGGATATGTGCGTGTTTTTACTGGGCATTCCAAGCTTATGGCGTGTCATGCCAGGTGATAAAGCAGTTTACAATGGTGAAGCTTATTTCGAAGGTAAATAAGATGATGTGTTAGAGCTGTGGTTCATTTGAAGACTTAGACTAGTTGTTTTTTTTCCTTTTGACTTTTTGTTTGGCAATGTTTTGGTAATCCTGTAATGGAACATAAACGAATTATCTGTAATATTAACTCTGGTTATATATGCATATTAAGATGTTTTGGTTATCTATCCTACTTGTGTTGCATTATTGTATGTATTTAATGGCCTGGAAGTTGGGGCGTTACAGCCCAAGCCCAAGCCCAAGCCCAACTTGGGATCTTCGACGTATGCACCTGGAGCTTTTTGTTTAGTACTCTCTCCTATCGAATCTCGGGATGAGATTCTTTTGAGGTGTGTATATTGCAGCGACTTTGATTTTTCATAAATCATCATTTATTTATTATTACTTTATTTTATTTTGGGACTTCATTAATTGTGTGATTACATGAGAATTTAATGTGATATTTAGTTAATTTAATGTGTTATTTAATTATATATAATTAATCCGAATATTTATATATATATATATATTTATTATATATATAAAAAGGTGTTGTATATATTGATTTTATATAGCATATTATATATGTTGTATTTGTGTTGAATTTGTATAGTATAATATAATATTATATAATAGTTCTTAGGTTTTTCTCAAAGCAGCCACAGAGAGAGTTTGAAATAAAATAGAGAAAGAAAAAAGAAGAAGAGAGGGATATGTTTGTGGTGTGGCAATCGAGAGAGAGAGAGAGCGAGTGTGTGTGTATGTGTAAGCCGAGAGAAAGAGAGACGGCCAGAGAAAGAAGAGAGGGAAGAAGAACAAAAAAGTGGTTAAGGTTTTATTTTGAGGTTTTATTAATTCTTCAAGTAACTCGTTGATCTTCAAAAAAATAATTGTGAGTGCAAAACCCACTTCCCTTGATTTATGTTTAATTCGTTGTTTTTATTTATTTATTTGATGTTGGTTTGATTTTGTATTTGCATATAGTTGATAGATTGATTTCAATTATTTTAGTTAGTTGTGTATGCAATGTTTAAGGTTTTATATGTGTATATATATTTATTTTGTGGTTGTAATCACACTCATTGTTAAATGAAATTAAAATAAACTTAGAACTCATAAATAAATTCCTTACACTCCACCATGACTCCATGGATTGTTATTTTATTTGAGTGTTGGTGAGAAAGAGTGTATAAAAAAAATGTAAAAATTATGAAATTTATTTGAATACCTTAGGCTTGGCATTGTTATATTTGTTTTTATGAGTAGATAAGGGATTGTATATATATATTGTTGCCTCATTCTCAAAAGCAAACGAGTGCTTTGATTTACAGTCGTACGTATATACTAACCATCCAGGGAGTGTGGGTCAAACTCAGAACGATATCCCCGTGCAAGTTTGGCTTCAAAGCGGTGTTAGGTATACGGGAGGCACATGGGATATATGTATACACCGGAAGTGAAGGACCGAAGTGGTGGAGTTAAGGTACAAAGAATTAAATATGAACTTGATGGTATTATTTGCATTGTTTCGATTTGTACATATTGAAAAATAGTAAACTACCTTGATAAATTATGAAATTTTGGTGGAGACATGCATGCGTAATTCTAGACAACTTTTGTGTTTTAACTTTTTACTAAAAAGATCGATTTGAACTTGTAATCGGATGATCTTGGTTATAGTAGTTTTTATTCATTTTAACAATACAGATTTTAGAGGCTGTTTTAACCTACGAAATGAGTTCATTTTTTATTGATTTCGCGTGAACTGAAGTAAAATATTATTCTGAACACTTTTTGTGTTTTGAACTTTTCTGAAAAAAATCATCTTACAACAGTTTCTTTTCGTTTTTAGTTCCATATTTTTTGATCGAATTTCGTTTAGGATTTTCTATTAACTTTTTCTCTCAACCTGTTCAATTTCTACTAAATTCGTCCATATTATCTTTTATAAAATTTGATTCTATACAACTTTTGTTCTTTGAGTTTTGGTCAATTCGAATTGTTTAAGCATGAAATGGTGCATTTTTATACTTCTTTTACAAGTTACTTATGATTGAATTATACTAACTTTATATTTTTTTTGCAGAGTGGTGGGTCTTACTAACTTTTTATGCAGGCCTGACCCACCATATTTTATTTTTATTTTGTTTATTTTATACTCAATTTATATTTAGTTATGTACGGGCAAAAAACTAAATGCCATCGTATCTCAGGAAACTACCCCTTCGTCTCGATGCGGGTAGAACTACTTGTCTTATCCCGTAACAAGAATTAATGTACTTTTTGTTTGTGTCTGATGGACAAGTGGGTGTCAATTCTTGTACTCATACCAGTATACTTGTATACTGACCCATTTTGTCTCTTAGCAATTCAGGTGCGTTCTATTTGAGCGCAACCGAGCTTCCTTTGCAGGATTAGTTAGGGCTACGGTAGTGACGTGGAATAACTATTGTTGTTGGACATGTCGTTTGGATTTCTTTTATTTTCTTGAGCTTACGGTTAATATTAGTTTATGTATTTATTATTTTTTTATGACCTTGGTATTTTGATAATTTGGCATGGTTTGTAACTTTACATTATTTAAGTTATTTTGACTATTTATTGTTACTTTAATGTTGGAGGTATTTGTTAGTTATGAAATTATAGTGGATGGTTTGGTTGACGTTTTGTTAGTTTTTTTTATCCCTTATAATCTTTTGAGAATGGAAATTTACTTAAACCCTTTGGAGACGAGAATGTTTAGATTTTGTTTCACCCCTAAGATTTTAATGATGGAATATTGATTGGGGATTAGTTCTAATTTAATATTTAATTGTCCAAATTTTGGAGCATGACAGCAAAAGTTCCCACTCAAAAAAGTCCAGAGAGGGAGAGCTCCGGCGAAGCTCCGACAATCATTTTTCTACTTTCAAAATGTAGATCTACGCTCTTAGAGTATTGATCTACTATTTTTGAGTATAGATCTAGACTTTTTATGTCCAAAATATGAGTTTTGAGAGTTTTCTCTTCTGATTTCGACATAGATTTTTGGTCTTTAGACATCGACAATGGTTCTCTCTTCTCTACACCCTTCTCCCAAACCATTGTGAGTGTCCTCCCTTCTCCGGCAATAGTGGCGGCGGCGTTGGACAGCAGCGACGGGGACGTTGTCGACAGGAACGACGAGCTTTCTTCCAGACCACATCTTTGAGAAAATCGGTGGTTTTCCTTGGATCGTAACTGCTTTTTTGACGGATTTGTTTTTGTTGTTGTTGTTGTTTTTCTTTTGTTGTTTGGTTGAGATGACCTTTTGGGGTCTTTTTTCTGTGCTCTAATGCTTTATCAATATATTGTTCCCATGTCCTAAATAAATAAATAAAAACTTAACTTCTTATAATATCACATGTCTACTTTTTCTATTTAAAAATAAAATAAATGAGAGGGATGAGACATGAACGTTGGGTTACATGAAGAAAATACTTATCACTTGAGTGATATACAATATATAAATATTTTATTTTATTTTTATTTGTTTGAATTGCACATACATCACGTGTCCCTAAGACTATAAATGACAAAGTCATTTGTGAACATGTTTGAGTTCTGCTTAGTAAGAGCACGTTCAAACTCGGTTTGTTAAAGTTTTATTAAGTTCAAACTTGAACTTAAACTCATTAAAATCTTAATAAATAAGTCTTAGGCTAGGTTTGGCATAACCTATATAATCCATCTTTTTATCTTTTTATCTTTTTTCCATCACATCACCTCTCTACTTTTCTGCACATCTTTTCGTAAAAAGACAAAAAGTGCACTTTTTTAGGACATCCCAAACCAACTCTAAAACTCGGCTCGTTTAACATTTATTTAAATAACAGAATAAATATATTGTTTTTGTTAAATAATATAAAAATATGTATAAAATAAGATAAATATGTTATTTATATATTTAAATAATATAAACAATAACTAAATTTATTTATATGTAAATAATAGCTAATTATAGATAATATATTTATATAATAGTGGTGGTAGATATTATTATTTTGGTAAGATATTGAATTTTTTTTTAGTATGTTTATATATATATATTATATAATTATATAATTAAAGTTTCAACTGTAACTTTAGTTTCATACGCAAGTATAAATTTATAATTTTTTTAGCTCATTAAGGCTCGTGAATAGACCTGAGTTTGAGTCAATGTAACATTCCTATTTTTGAATACTTTAAGCTAAATTAATATAAAATAGTTAAATTAATACTTGGAAAATAATATTTTTATAAGTATAGGTGTTAAAATGTAATTTAATTTATAATTAGGAATCATTAATAATAATAATAATATAAATAAATAAATATATATATGAATGATATATCTAATTACACAATTATATGTGCTAAGGATGTAATTTAATTTGGCATTGAATTATCAAATATATGATTAATATATTGTTTAGGGTCAAATCAAAACAATTAGAAAATTATGATACTAGTTGGGGCCAAGTAAGAATATAAGGAAAGATATGCAAGTTGGTTGAAAGCTTGTGATTGGGCCACCTGTGAAGGCTATGTAAGTAGAGAAATGAATCACCAATTAGGATGATGATTGAGGGGTAAGTCATCACCAAAGGCTCTTGTATAAAAGGAGATGATTTGCTAAGGTTTGCGGAAGATCAAGAACGAAAAAAATAAAAAAAGGGAAAAAAAAATGCTAGAAGTCAAAAAGGCTTTGATAGTAGAAAGAAAGAGTGAGGTATTAATTTTAAGGTGAGTTATATTATACCTTGAGTCATCATAATATATTTTACGTATGTTTTGAGTTATTATAAATTATTTTATACAAGTTATGTTTTATAACTTATATTTATATTTTAATTACGTTGATTATTTTCTGAATTCTATTTGCTTAAAATGAAACCCATAGACATGTTTGTTTAACTTTTAATGATTATTTGACAATGATTTTGCAAACAGTTATGTTTTATAAGTACCACCACGGGAGTCTCACGCCTTGGGGGACTTAAATAACCATTGGCCTCTGTTTGGTCACTTTGTGGCCCTCTGTTGTCATGAATCTATTAACCTCTGTTCTGTATGAAACAAAGTGCTGTGCGGAGATAAGTACTACACTATTGTGGGAGTCACCTCTATAATCCGTACGAGCCATCTCTTGAATCCGTACCTCTGTTCTGGCTATCACTTCTATGACCTCTGTTCTATTCTGTTAAGTACCGTGGTTATGGTTGTTTATTTACATAATCTCAGTTTTGCTACTTAAAGGATTATTTGTTCAAACTAAGTTATCTTAAATATTTTAGTTATCTAACTATCTATGGTTATTTTGTGTCCCTTATACTCTTGGCATAATATTTCTCGCTCTGCCATGTGCTAATAGTTGTTTACCAATTTTTAGGAAACAATGCAATTCAGAAATAGTTTTTGGAAAGTCTTAGATGTGGGGCTGTGGAATAGACACACATAACATTTTTATGATATTTTTATACGTAAATATCGGCCTTTTTGATTAATAAATTTTGTAATAAAATATAAGCTCCGATGATTATTTTGGTACCTTCACTTAAATATTATTTCCGCTCGCGTTTATTAATTTGTTCAAGAATTGCCCGGAAGTAACTTCAATTAATGGTCATCACGATACTTAACTCTTGGGTACGGGGAGCGGGTCGTGACAGTCAAGCTCAGTTCATCAAATTTTTATTTAGCTCGAATTCGCTAAAATCTTAATAAAAGCCCAAACATATTAAAGTTTGGCTCAGCTCGTTTGTAGCCTCATATATGCTAACTGCTAGTATTATATAAAGTATAAGTTGAATTTGACATCCTCAAATTTTTATTTCTCTTTATGGTACTGAAAATTAAAACTTTGAGTTTGATCAAGAAGATTCTTACCACTTAAACAACACATATATTATAATATTAATTTATTTATCATTTACTTGAATTGCACAAGTATTAATTTTTTTATATTAAATTTAAATTTAATTAAAAATTTAATAAGCTATGAATCTAATAAAAAAATTATTTCTTTTGGTTTGGGGTTTAGAAAAATAGTTTTCAATTCATATTTTTGTATTTTTAATAATTTTTAAAAATATTTTAATCAAGGTTTTTTTTTATTTATAATTTTTAAATTCGCTTAATCTTTATATACTTAAAAAGTATAAAATTCGTATAATTTTTTTAAAAAAAAATTCATTGAATACAACAAAAATTGAAAATGCACAGCTTTTTTTTTTTTTTTTTTTTGTATTTAAAAAATTTTTTAAAGTTATTTTTCAAAAATTTACTTTAAAAAATTAATTTTCTAGAAAGTGACGTGAACATTTTTGATGAAATGATATAAAATGAATTTTGAATTTTTAGAGGGAGATTTATTTATAAATCTCATTTAATAGACTTATAACCCAATAAGTTCACAAATTTTTTTAATATTCCATCAAGTTCCATATATTTAGACTTATATTCAAATATGTCATTTTTCTCATATTAGAATTATTATATAGACTATTTTACTCTTTTATTATAATATATATATATATATTCTACCATATAATTATTAAATATATTTTATTTGTGGTATATATAAAACATTATATATATAATATAGAAGATTATTATTCTTAGTATTTTCATTATTATTTTGCATTAAGATCTTGCCATGAAAGAATATTTAAATAGAAGGTTAGTTGTAAACCGATAATAGTGATGATGATGGACTCGCAAGAGAAATCATGATAAACCGGCAATGAACAATTATTTTTTTACCATTGTTACGCATAAACCGTAGTTTCTTCATCGATTATGTTTAGCCACCAGTATTGTGTAATTTATTCACAAGTATTATATCAGTGTTGATTATATATAGATTTTTCTAAAATAGTGCTTCAATATATATGAATTATTTGATGATGTTTTATATATTGGTTGATATTTTTTTTGTATATTATTTGTTATTATACTTATTGTTTGAATAATTATTATTATTATTATTATTATTTGTCGTTCAATAATCGGAATAGTCAATTTTTTCTTTCATTTTGTTTCATGTTTTCATATTACAATGTGAACGTTTACATTAGTATGAATTTGAGTTGTTTGGCATATATTAAAAAGTACACTTTTTTTTTTTATCTTTTAAAATTTTTTTAGTCACATCATCTCTATACTTTTCTATATATTTTTTTGTAAAAATTTAAAAACTATACTTATTTAGGACTTCCCAAACAACATCTAAGAAGGTTAGTTATATGTTAATTATAAATTGTTTACGTTCATGTTATATTTTGGTATGAGTTTTTTTTTTTTTAAATTTTGAAAGCTGGTTGTATGTTTATTATTTTTGTTACTATACTTGTTGGTTAAACAGTTATTTTGTTACTATTGAACAATTGACATAGTCGATTTTTTCACTTTTTCCAATTTTGTTTTATATTTTCACATTATAGTTTAAATGTTCACATTGGTATGAGTTTATTTTTTTAAAGCTAATTGTAAATTGTGAACATTCACATTATATTTTGGCATGATTTTTGTTTTTTCGAAAGTTACTTGTATTTTTGTTGATTGTTACTGAGCAATAATTTTTGTTACCATTGAATAATTGAAATAGTCGATTTTCACTTTTTTCAATTTTGTTTTATACTTTCATGTTGAAGTGTAAATGTTCACATTGGTATAAATTTAATTTTTTTAAAGCTAGTTCTATGTTAATTGTAAACCGTGAACATTCACATTATATTTTAGTATGAGTTTTGTTTTTTTGAAAGTTAGTTATATATTTGTTGTTTGTTACATTTTAGTATGTGTTTTATTTTTTCAAAAGTTACTCGCATGTTTGTTATTTACTCTGAACATTCATGTTATATTTTGATTTTCATTCAGATTTTTTGTTGCGTTATTTTTAAAATCTTCGTATTATAAAAAAGTTAAAAATTCATAATTTGATATTTTTTTTATAAAATGAGAGAGGGATTTTCTCCTTAGAATGAGAGAGATATTTTCTCAATAAAATAAGACAGAGATTTTCTTCATAAAATGAGAAATTATTTGCTTGTTTTTGGTTTTTCAAAAATACTTTTTAGAAAATTATACTTTCTTGTTTTCTGTGTTTTTTTGTTTTTACTAAATTTTTTTAATATTTTAGGCAATTTTTTTTAAATTTTTAGACACACTTAACATAAATACACATAAAAAATATAATTTTTTTTGAAAAAAATCTTTTAAAAATTCACTAAATATCAAAAAATACAAAAACATTAAAAGAATTTAGTATATTTTTCCTATTTTTATGTATTTATTAATTTTTTAAAATATTTTTTCACAATTTTTTTATTTTTTAGATACAACTAAGTAAAGTACATCTAAAAAGTAAAAAAAATATTTAAAATTTTAAAAATATTCATTAAAAATAAAAAAATACGAAAAATAAAAAAAATTAATTTTTAAAAAACTTAATTCAAAAAATTTAAACCAAATACATATATATATATATATTATTATGTATTAGTTTTAAAATAAAAATATGGGTAAAAAATATGAAAACTAATTTAATTATAGGGTCAGGCTTTGGTCCAGTTCATCATCGGACTAGACCGTACTGTTATGCCTGTGGGGGCCTATCACGGGTTCCGTTTTGAAAATCTGAACCGTCAATGTGTAGAACTCGTTGAGTACTATAAAGCTGTAAAAAATCATGTTGATCGGATATCGATAGCTATGTGATCAAATCAGTTTTGTATAAAAAAAATAGATGGTAAATAAATTAACGGTTGATAAAAAACTGTTTTGATCACATAGCTATCGATATCCGATCAACGTGATTTTTCACAGGCATATAGTACTCGACGAGTTCTACACATTGACGGTTCAGATTTTCAAAACGAGACCCGTGATAGATCCCCACAAATCCAATAGTACGGTCCAGTTCAATGGTAGACTGGACCAAAGCTATGTCCTTAATTATATTATATTAAATAGGGTCTAATGGATTAGATAAAATAAAATATTTTTAATTATAAATAATAAAGAAAAAAGAAAAAAAAAAAGTGAAAAGACTGAAAATGCTAATGCACTAGCCAATAGCAGGTATATCTGGTGCCGGCACAAATCAGAGATCTGAAAGCCCAAAATCCAATTCCTGAGCTATATAAGAAGAGAAGTTGCATTACACACACACAACTCGCAGATCAGATAAAAAATGGAGTTCCCATACAGCCACCACTCTCACTCCTCCCACCACCGCAGGGAAGAGAGAGACGAAGAGTACCCACCACCAGCGCCACCCTCCTTCGACGGGCCTCCACCACCACATCGGCCGTCATATTACGAACCACCGCCACCAAATGTGTATGGAGGCGGACCAGGAGGACCAGGAGAACCATACCATCATCATTCTCAGCCACCACCACCACCCAATTACTCTCATCATGGTTATCCTCCACAACAGCCTGGTTATTATTCATCATCCGAGCCTCCAGTCAATGTCCAACATGTGGCTCATGAAGATGAAGCTGATCGGCATCACCATCGTCCCCATATGCCCTCTTTCATGCACCACCACGACCAACGAAAGCTCTCCGAATTGGTTGGAAAACCAACTGTTAGGGTTGTCACCAAAGCAGAGAGTAATTTCTCTCTCACTATCCGTGATGGCCAGGTCATCCTTGCCCGCTCCAATCACTCCGATCCTTTCCAGGTTTCTTTATTTTCTTCTTCTCCATCCATTTCTGAGTCTTATTAGTGGGATTGATTGATTGATTGATTGATTGATCGATCGATCGATCATCGTTTGATCTTTGGGTATTATTGCAAATTCGTAGCACTGGATCAAAGATGAGAAGTTCAGTACAAGAGTGAAGGATGAAGAGGGCTTTCCCAGCTTTGCTCTCGTCAATAAGGCCACTGGCCAGGCTATCAAGCACTCCGTCGGAGCTACTCAACCTGTATGTTCCTTTTTTTTTTTTTTTTTTTTTTTTTTTATGCTACTATAATCTGTTAATTGTGATGATGACCATATTTTTGAATTCCGATCGCTGTAGATCAACACCAATACTCAACTGATCTACATTTATACCAATAACCTGGTCTTTTGTTGAAGTAGTGACCATGTAAATCTGACTTTG
This sequence comes from Camellia granthamiana, assembly GCA_036172215.1. Taxonomy (NCBI): domain Eukaryota; kingdom Viridiplantae; phylum Streptophyta; class Magnoliopsida; order Ericales; family Theaceae; genus Camellia; species Camellia granthamiana. Next base: position 101,322,598 of record CM069916.1, on the reverse strand, counting down.
CTCGAAACTGGAACACACTTGTCTAACACAATTGGATGCAAATTGATATCATTTATGCCTCCTATTAATGATACTATATTTGAACACTTGATAATTTTGAGAGCACAACATCTAAAGCCAACACCCAAATTTAGATGAATGCACAACATGCTCCTTTAGAAATAAGCTCCCTACAATCTAGTATAAGTGTCTTTATAATACCAAGGGATAGATCTGATTCAATAGCATGAAGATGCTTTATAATACCTTTGGGCCATGGTTTGTTTGGTGGTATTAGGGCATGGATTGGACTCCATGTCCAACAAAATAGATAGTCAATGTTTGGTTGGAAAAATGAAGGTCGGACTATTAGTCCGATCCGGTTGGACTTATAACCACCCATATGTGGGATAACTCAATCTCATGGGGGGCATGGGATGAAAATGGGCGGACTGATCCAATCTCCAGATTAACTAGTTAATGACGAAAGTAACCTTCCAGTATATATAAAATTTATTTATTTCATTTTTAATTTTTTTTTTTAAATATGTTCAATTATTTTAAACCTATGTAAATTAATCTCATGATATATAATAGTCTTATCTTACCTTTTTTTTTTTTTTCCTTTTTTGTATTAGCAAAATCGTAAATGCAAATATATTTCTAATGTCATATTTAAATAAAATTAAAAGTCAATACCGTAGGAACATGGACTCCAATTGTCATATTTCTAATGTCATATTCAATTATTTTTACTGTTTGATTGTGGGATAAGGAGGAAAGGATTGAAGGTGAGGAACATGTAGGTCCTACTGGATAGTCCAATCTAATGTTGGTTTTGCATGGTTACTAAACTTAGGATAATTTTAGTATTGGTATGGAGAATTAAATAGAGAAAAGTGGGGAGATTAATTAATACTGTAGGTAGTGTGGTATTAGAACAACGAGGCTTCTCTGGATTATTTTTTTTCTTCATTCAACAGTAAAAATTAATTATATATTTTTATTTCATTCTAACCAAATATAATATCTCACTCTTTCTATCCAATCATTAATCTCATGGTATAACTTATTCCCATAATCCTATCCATATACCATATATACAATCTTTTATCCCATTTAATCCCATGATATAACTTATTCCTCACAATCTTATTAATAATCCCATCATGTCTAATACCACAAAAAATAATCCAGCAATCAAATGTGGCCTTGGGAAACATAGCCCTCCATTCAGGATTAGTTAAGCCCCTGTATAATATCTCTTTAATGTTTGCAAGACCAATTGTGTTGTGTGACCATGTAAAAGGATTACCAGGGAAACCTATGTCAATGAGACCAATACCCTCTACAGCACAGCTCCAAAACCCCCCGTTGAAGATTCCGCAAAAGGCTGACCACCTTGCTTCTTGCACTAAAAGCGGTCACATTGTCGAAATGTTCTATAACTATAGCTGGGCCTTGAAATGTATTAGAAATTTATTCCATTGATCCCACAAGTTGTGCTGTAAGTAAAGAGCTGCAGAGCAGGGGCATATATGATGCAATCCATTGGATTGCTGCCAGAAGGGCACATATGATGAATTCCATTGGACATGTTGACGGGATTCATCAGAGGTGGGTTCTATCATGTTGATATGTACATATACTTTTATGTGTTGTGTATGTACATTTACACTCTTGTCATTTTAGGCTATATATGACCAATCCACCTTTTTGTAAGTCCAAAACAATAAATAGCCACTTTTGTCCCTTCTTTGAATCTGTTATTATTATTTTTAAATATTGATATGGTCTATTAAAATTCTTTTGCAGGTGCAACTGATAGATTACAACCCAGATGTTCTTGATGAGTCGGTCCTATGGACCGAGAGCAGGGATTTGGGTGATGGTCACAGAACAATAAGGATGGTTAATAACATTCGCCTCAATGTCGATGCTTTTAATGGTGATAAAAATCATGGAGGTGTTCACGATGGCACTACTATTGTTCTTTGGGAGTGGAAGAAGGGCGACAATCAGCGTTGGATGATCGTTCCCTACTGTAAGTTATTGAACACTATTAAAGGTGTGAAATTTGTGGCAAAGTTTCCATGTCCTCTTCACTCTGCTCTTGTACATTTGTATGAGCATCTCCATCAAACTACAGCTTGCTTGTTTTCATTTTTCAGAAAACACTTTTCGAAAAATTCTACTTTCTTATTTTCCGTGTTTTTTTGTTTTTACTGAATTTTTAAAAATATTTTAAGCAATTTTTTTACTTTTTAGACACACCTAACATAAATACACCTAAAAAGTAAAAAAATTGTAAATTTTTTTTTTAAAAATTCACTAAATACCAAAAATATAAAAAAAATATAAGAATTCCGTACATTTTTTGTATTTTTATGTATTTATTAATTTTTTAAAATATTTTTTCACAAATTTTTTACTTTTTAGATACATCTAACTAAGGGGCATCTAAAAAAGTAAAAAAAATGTTTAAAATTTAAAAGATATTCACTAAAAACAAAAGAATACGAAAATCAAAAAACTCAATTTTCAAAAAATTTAATCCAGAAAACTCAAACCAAACACACTAATTCTATTTTTGCTGGCTATCTTTCGTAAATACACTCTTCAACAAACTCTATTTTCTTTTTAATTTAAAATAATTTTTTATAAACTCAACCCAACATCTTTAAAATAGAAAAGTAAAATATTTCTTTCATGTTTGGTTAGCCAAACCACTAGCTACATTTTTAATCCTCTTAGAACAATAACTAAGATAGCTAGTTTCAGGCATGTTGCATGGACTCTTCAAAATAAACCAAATAAACAATGGTGTGAGATATGTATTTAACACTACTTTATATATATATATTGCTGTCTATAAATCAAATACCTCTTTTAACACTACATTATATATGATACCCTAAGAAGCACGGACACCTCTCCGGAGGCTACGTATCAGTGTCAGACACGCGTCGGACACGGACACGCGTCGGACACGCGGTTGACACGTGTCTGACACGTCTGCAGAGGTGTCCCCTTTTTTTCTTTTTTTTTTTGTTTTCCGGACACGCTCCGGACACGTTATTGACACTTTTGGGACACGTTCGTGGGTAATTTCACAATTTAGAAGACTTTTTTGGGGGTGATTTGTAAATAAGTAAAATAGATATATGCCCTAACTCGTCGATTAGCACAGAATAGAAAGGGAGAACAGAAGAGAGAGAAGAGAGGGAAGAGAGGACCTGGTTGCTCGTCGTTCGTCTTCGCTCCTCGTCGGCCGTCGCTCCTCGTCGGTCGTTTCTTCTCGTCGGTCGTCACTCGTGTCTCGTCGTCGCACGTCGGTGGTCTGTCTCAGTCGCTCTCAGTCGCTCAGTCGCTCCGATCTTCTCCGATCACTTCTCTTCGTTTCTCTCAGTCGGTGGTCTGTCTGAGTCGCTCCGATCTTCTTCTTCTCCGATCTCTTCGTCTCTCTCAGTCGCTCTCTCTCTCTTACTCTCAGTCGCTCTCTCACTCTCTCTCTTCGTCTCTCTCAGTCGTTTCTCTCTCTCTCGTCTCTCGTCTCGTGTCCAAGTATCATGAAATAAATAATATAAAAATATATATATTTACATACTAATAATAAATAATATATATATTTATATACTAATAATAAATAATATAAATAAATAAATAATATAACTCCTAACTTTTTTTTTTTGGTCTTAAATAATATAAATAAATACAAATAATATATTTATTTTTTAATTTTACATATAATAAATAAAATAAATAAATAAAATTAGTATATATTTTTTAATTTTGCATATAATAAATAAATAAAAATAAATACAAATAGTATATATTTTTTAATTTTACATATAATATATAAATAAAATTATATATATTAAACGTGTCCCTAGCGTGTCGTGTCCCCCATTTTTTGAAAAATTGCGTGTCCGCGTGTCTGTGTCGTGTCCGTGTCGTGTCTCGTATCCGTGTCCGTGCTACTTAGATGATACCATTTCATCTCACTTAATAATTTAAAAATATAAAAATATAACCCTTATTTTGCCAAGTTGGCGAATACCAAACATCCATATCTGAGTCTATGTAACATATGTTCGAGGAGATGGTCTAACTCAAGTTCTTGTTTGAGCAAGTTGAACCTATTTTGTCATGCATAGAGTGTCTCGGCTGCTAAGGGTGCCTTTCTTTTTGTCTTTTGCTTTGTTGATCTGTTGTGGATGTTGTTTGCAGGATATTATGGAGTTCCCAGGTCTGGAAATGTTGTTTTGTGCTGCTTCTACATAATACTATGGAAGAGATTGCTGTGCATTCTCTTTGTGAGTAGTTTGTGTTTGTTTGCTATGTTGTGTGTGAAAATCTGTGGTTGGTCAAGATTTCCGCTACTCTGCTAATGCACCTACTTGTTTATGGATTGTTATATGATCTCTTGGCTTTATCTATAGCCAAGAAAATAAAAAAAAAGAGAGTGGAAAACATATGTTATTTAATCTGATGCAGCGAGAACTTTGATGTGTACTCATATTTTCTGACATATATATTTATATGTGATCTATCTATCTTTCTTTATATATAAGTGAAATATTAGTTAATGCATCAAAAGTATTGGTAAGCATGTGAAGGCATAATGTGATGTTTTAATAGCCATTTGTGTTTTATGACAATTGTTACTGATAAAATATCACTGATCTTTGCTCAATAATTCGTTTGCCAACTTGCCAAGACATTTAGGCAAACAAATTTGACCATCCAAAAATAAACTACCATGTGAGCAAAGTGGATCCTTATGCGAACGTGGTAATTATTAGATTGTGTTGAATCTGGTAGTTACTTTTAAATACTGGGTTCATTTAGGGGTACAACTCGGACGGGTTCGGGTGAGTTGGGAGGCTGTTCAAGCCTAGCCCAAGTTGTGCTGAGACCCGCCTAGGCACGAATTGTAACCCGAGGTTGCCTGCTCAAGTCAAGCCCAACCCAAGTTAAATCCGAATTATTCGAATTGTAAATGAATTTTAATTTTTTTTTTTTTAGCTATATTATTCACTTATTAAAATTTGACTATATTTACATTTTTTTATTTAGAAAATTATTAATATCACCAAAACAAATAATTTATATAATGTAAAAGAGATGCAGCTATAGTAGTCTTTACAATTTATGAGTGAAAAAAAAAAAGAGTAAAATTTTATGTTAATTGTATATATAATAATATATATTCAATATGATTTAATAATCTAAATTATTTTAATATCATGTAATGGCTAATAATTTATATGTATATTTAATATTTTTATATATCTATATATGTATAATTCGGGTTTCGGGTTGTTTGACGTTTTTACCCAAACCAGTCCAAATTTAATTCGGGTTTTTGAATTTTTGCCTAAGCCTGTACTGAATTTTAAAATATATTGTCTAAATCTTAAAAAATTCGGGCTAGATTTGGGTTGCTCAGGTTGAGTCCGTCCAAGTTGCCCCCTAGGTTCATCCCACGAGATTTATTATTCAATGGTAATACTACAGGTTGGTGACGACATGATATTCCCGTTATAATGACCTTTTTCTTCTTCTACATTCGTTGAATTAGGATGACCATACTATCTTGGTGTTTTATATAAAAGCTGTATAAAGTCATTGCCTTTGAAACTCGAATAGTAAATAAGGATTTTGTTGTTCTGCATCGTTTCTATTGAAATGGTCAGCTGATGATGCCTTCTATTTTTCATCCTGTATGTTGAATGCTGTGAGTAATTTTGGTGATTTCACACCTTGAAACAACATGAAAACCAAATTTAAAATGAACACCGAATTTGGGCTTTGTTTGGGATGTGATTTTATTTTGACTTTTTGATTTTTTTGGTTATTGTCTGCGGTTAAAAAATTTCATTTGGAATAGATTTTTCTCTATTTTTATAAAAAAAAAAAAATTTAAAATAATTATGATTTAAATGTGATATTTTTTAGTCTGGAGTTACCCTAACTCAACTTTCCAAACCAGCGCTTAGACTAAAATCATAAGACACTAAGGCCAAGTTTGGCATCCCCAAAAAAATTCAAAAAGTCAAAAAGTCACTATCCTATTTAAGTCACATCATCTTATTTAAGTCACATCACCTCTCTAGCACATCACTTCAAACCCAACCCAAATCCAACCCATATTTCATAAAAAGTCAAAAAATATACTTATTTAGTCTTCCCAAACTTGACCTAAGCAGACCATGCCTGTCAGTCAGTGTGCTTGATCGTTTGAGAGAGGATGACGAAGGTGGTGTTGACGGTGGCTGCCGAAGTGCTTGATCCATCTTGTTAGGTTAACTACACTTGGCCCACGTTTGGCATCTAAAGTTGGGAGGTTAAAAATTTAAAATAGTCATAAAAATAAAATAAATTTAAAAATTAATAAAATAAAATATCACATTTAAATTATAAGTATTTTTTTTTTTCACAAAAATTTTAAAAAAAAAATCAAAATGTCTATCTCAAATTAGCCTTTTAATTTGAGATTAAAATAGTTAAAAAGTTAATTCACATTTTAAACAAAAGTTAAGTATTTTTTTTACTTTTGATTATAACAATCAACCTCTTGTATTTTAAATCAAGTTATAATTTCACCTTTTCATCCATCTATCATTAACAAAGTTGACAAAATTTATCATTTGAAATATGTGTGACATTTTTATTATTTCATTAGTATCCTTATACTTTTATTAAAATTTCACATTAGTCGTTGTGTTTTCATCAAAATTTTATTTTAATCTTCATTTTCAAATTTCAGTAGATAAACGAAAGTATGAAATTGAAACTTGGTTTAAAGAGTAACGGATTAACTGTTACAATTAAAAATAAAAGAATTAAAGTTAGATTTTAGTGAACAAGAAGGCGGCACCAATTGTAATTTGCCCATCTTGTAATTTTTAATGCTCATCCCGAATGATATCATTTTCTAGGGGCACATGCTTCCACTGATTTTTTTATTTTTATTTTTTTATTTTTTATTTTTTTAATGAAAACCCAAACCCAGTAAAATGGCTAATGGTGTTTTGTAGGAAGGTAATGTGACAGCACTCATCCCAAATCTCTTCTTCACAAGTTCTTGATAAGAAAAGAGAACAGTTCCTGAAAATGTTGAAGACGTAGAATTTTTTTAAGAGAAAATCATAAATTAGGTCAATTTTTCAAAAATAATTACATCTATCAAAATTTATAAATTTTATCATTAATTTAATTTTTTTTCAACATTCAATTAATTAGTAATTTCTTCAAATGTTTTTTCACAATTTGACACACAAAAATATGATATAATAAATGTTAATTTTTAATTTGTCACATGTTTAATTACGTAAGATTTATTTCTCTAACTATGGTTGTATTTGAGAGTCAAAATTGTAAATTTGTAACACTTCTCGTCACATAATTTACAACACCAATGGTCAGCTTCTTTATTTTCCTTCATTTTTCCTCCTTTTCCCTTTTAGATGCATCGTCTTTGTTTTCATCATTTGAGCTAAGTTACAATATAACGCTACTTTTGTTTGAAAGAAATTTTTTACTAAATATCTTTTGTACTTTCTAGTATTTGGTATGACCAGAAATAAAAATCTAATGGAAAATAAGTTCATTAGAACGAAAATATTTTTCACTTTTAAAATGTGAAAAATATTTTTTGAATTAAAATTTTACTAATGTCACTACATTACAACTATCGCCATCACCTCCCTCACCCCATCCCCACCACCACTACCACCTCCACCTCCACCTCCACCTCCACATCCACATGTTGCCACTGCCGTCGCCACCACCACTTGTATAACAACTAATACAGTATTTTAAAGAATGCAACCAAACAATGAAAAACAATTTCTGCATAAAACATTTTTTAAAAAAAGTTTTCGTAATATTTTTCATTGTAAATGTTTTTCACCGAAATTAATAGAGCGTAAGTCTCGCATCTTGCTATGGATCCGTTTGGATCATGAGGTGAGGTGAGAAAAGAAATGATTATGGTTTCTCACCTATGTGAGAAAATAAAATAAATAAATAAATTATTATAGTTTTCACCATTATGTTTGGATGAATAAAAGAGAATAGAATGTGATTTTTCATTTATCTTGTTTGGATAGAGTAAATAAGAGAAGGGAAAGAAAAAAAAAAAAAAAGAAGACGAGAAAAGTGTTATATTTCATGTTACCAAAATTACTTTTCATATTAATAAATTATGTTTTTTTTATAAGGATAATTTTAGTATTTTAGAAAAAATTTATTATACCCAATTTCTTTCTCACCTCACTTTTAGTGAAAAACAAAACATAGGTTTGGTGATAATTATTTTCTCACCATTTCTCACTTACTTAACCATCCGAATAAGTGAAGAGATTTTCTATTGTGGGAGCCAAGTAAAAACAAATCTAAGTCGGCAAACAGAGTACATCCAAGCCCATCTTTAATGGGTTTGGTTCGGTCAAAGCCCACTAAATTCAGACTTATTGCCGCATAGATACAAAAACAGAATGAAGAGCGTGCCGAGTTAAGGGTACTTGGGCCACACATCTGAGCCAAGTATGTCGGGTAAGTTAGCAGAACCACATTAAGGGGTCCAAACTGTCCCTTTCTACAGAGTATAGTAGAAGGATGAACCCTGACAAAGTGATGATGAGGGGCTAAACTACAGAAAGCAAAAATCAAAGAGAATGACTCTATAAAAGGGGGAAGAGGTTAGAGAGAGGGGGAGGTTCTAAAAAACTTGCACTCGAAGAAATCTGAAACTACTCTTTGAAGAGAAACTGACTTGTTTGTCGAAGTGCTAGTTCCGGCACCACCGATCGGAGCTTTTCTTCTGTTCAAGTGACAATTGGAAGATCTGTCAAGGGCTTGTTTAGATTGAAGGAGTATTCCAAAGTCACTATGTCCACAATTGGTGTCGTCTATAGAAATACTCCAACTCATCCATGGCGAACCTAAATCAAGATCCTCCAGTTGCCAGAGTTGATAATGTTACAGCAAGAATAACTTTTGGTCCAGAAGAAACCCCCGCAAGGAGGTCTCTGAATTTTGACCTGGTAATCCCATTTCAACCTTCAACATCCATAGAGGATGCCATGCAAACCTTGACGAAACAAATGCAACTTAATGAACAACGTTTCGAGGACATGGCAGCGGAGAACGAGCATTTGTGTCAGGAGTTGGTGAAGTCCCAACAACTGCCACTTCGCCGTAAACGAGGTCGGTCACCAAGTAGGCAAAGAGGCGACAACGTCAGCCTCGGAGGCACGATAGTAGCACTTCAAATTCATCTCGGTCGGAACCTAGGAAACGAACCCGAGTTGATGATTTCAATTCATCTGATGGAGAAGATTCTTTGCAAGCTCGATGCAAAGGCTGAAGACAGTAACGACCCCTTTGTTTGTTGAATTGCAAAGGCTGTCTTGCTTAAAAAGTTTAAGGCACCATTGTTCACTCTATACAATGGAAAGTCGAACCCCACAGATCACATTCGTCATTACAAACAAGCAACGACACTGCATGCAGATGATGAAGCGCTCATGTACCGAATATTCCCTAGCAGTTTGGGACCTCTCGCCATTCGATGGTATTACAAGCTTGAATCGGCTTCAATTGAGAGTTTTCATCAACTCCAAAAATCCTTTCGAGCTAGATTCATCACCAATGAGACTTAGCCGAAACAATAATAGTCTTTATAGGCAATGAAAATCAAGTCAAACGAGACTTTGCGCAAGTACTTGGCGTGATATTGGGAGTGCTTTAATTTGGAGGATGATGATTACAACGACTCCATGGCAACTAGTGCCTTCAAGATGGGATTGCATCCTGATAGCCAGCTTAGGAGCTCATTGACTCGAAGGCCTCCCAAGATAGTCTGGGCCCTCATAAAGAGGGTCGAAGAATATTGCAAAGTGGAAGATGATGCAATTCGAGTTAAAGCTAGGCTATAAGCCACAGAATCGGCAGCACCCGTCCTGGTGCAACAATTGACTACTGTACCACCAACTAGAATCCTACCAAGGAGAAGCCCAGAGCCAAGAGGTCAGTCAAGAAGGGAAAACCGTCGGGATTCATGTCGATAAAGCAAATAATATTAGGTGGATAACAGGCGCTCTAAGTGGTCAGACAAAAAATACACAAAACTTTCTGAGCCGATTAGTGAGATTCTGTCAAAAATCTAACATCTGGCTTTCTTTAAATGGCCAACTAAGATGTCCGAGCCCCTTGATATGAGGCAAAGAGACCAGAGATGCGAATATCACAAAGACATTAGCTCTTTTGTTATCCAACTTAGTATGGCATCGAGCAAATCCATGGTTCACAGCGAATAATTGTTATCTCACAACCTTGGTGAGGAAGCCAAAGGACCTGGAGGTGAATTCAATTGAAATTTTGGGTCAAGAGACTCTTGAGCACGTTGGGAAGACCCTGGCCAAGAAAGTAACGGAAGATTTGGACCGAGTAATAATTAATGATGATCCTAAGAAATTCTTTTTGGTTGGCACAAATCTTGTGACACCCCCACTTTTGGGCATCATATATTAATGTAAATAATTCAACATGGTTAAGTATTAAGTTTTGATATAACAGTTAAAGGAGTACGTTCCAAACCTTAATCTTAATATAACCCCAAATGTTTGATTTCTCACACCAATCTCTAGACATTGTTATGTTAATACATAAAATTTCATTAACATAGATAGGCTTTGTTTGGGAAGCGGGCTGACTTTTTGACTTTTTGGCTTTTTTGGCTATTTTAGCCTAGGGCTAAAAAGCCTAGTTTGGGAAGGGCTTTTGGCTTTTTTGTGAAAGAAAGAATGTAATGATTATAGGTTGGATGTGATGTTTTGTCTTATTGGGTTAAAAAATCTATTTTGTCTTTTGTGGTTATTTTAGCCAAAAAAATCCTCAAACCCAACTTCCCAAATGTCACCCCCCAAAATTCGGACAATTAAATATTAAATTACGACTAAACCCCAATCAATATTCCATCATCCAAATCCTAGGGGTGAAACAAAAACTACTAAACGCAAACCAAACCATCCACCACAAATTCATAACTAACCAATACCTCAACATCAAGGTAACAATAAATAGTCCAAACAACTTAAATAAAGTACTGTTACAAACCATGCCAAATTATTCCAATACTAAAGTCATAAAAACAAATAATAAATACATAAACTATTATCAACCCTAAGCTCAAGAAAACAAAAGAAATCCAAATGACGAGTCCAACAACTAAAGTAATTCCACGTCACCACCGTAGCCTCAACTAATCCTGCAAAGGAAGCTCGGCTGCGCTCAAACAGAACGCACCCGAGTTGCCAAGAGACAAAACGGGTCAGTATACAGGTATATTGGTATGAGTACAAGAATTGACACCCACATGTCCATCAAACACAAACAAAAATATATTTAATTCTTGTTACGGGACAAGACAAGTAGTTCCAACCGCACTGAGACGAATGGGTAGTTTCCCGAGATACGGTGGCATTTAGTTTCTTGCCCGTACACAACTAAATATAAATTGATTATAAATAAACAAAATAGAATTAAAAATATGGTGGGTCAGCCCTGCATAAAAAGTTAGTAAGACCCACCATCCTGCAAAACAAAGTTAGTATAATTTAATCATAAGTAATTTGCTAAAGAAGTATAAAAATGCACCGTTTCATGCTTAAATAATTCGAATTGACCAAAACTCAAAGAACAAAAGTTGTACAGAATTAAATTTCCAAAAAGACAACACAAACAAATTTAATAGAAACTGAACAGGTTGAGAGACAAACTTGATAGAAAAACCTAGATGGAATTCAATCGAAAAATTTGAAGCTGAAGATGAACAAAAACTTCCCTAAAATGATTTTTCTTTCGGAAACGTTCAAAACATGAAAAGTGTGCAGAATAATGTTTTACTTCAGTTTACGTGAAACCAATAAAAATGAGCTCATTTCGTGGGTTAAAACAGCCTATAAAATCTGCATTACCAAAATGAATCAAACCGACAATAACCAAGGTCATCCGATTATAAGTTCTAATCGATCTTTTTAATAAAAAGCCACAACACAAAAGTTGTCCAAAATCATGTATGCATGCCTCTGCTCAAATCTCATAATTTATCAAGATCGTTTACTATTTTTTTATCATGTACAAATCAATACCATTCACACTATACAAATAAATTCATAATTAAATTCTTTGTTCCTTAACTCCACCACTTCGGCATCCACTTCCAGCCTACACATATATCCCATGTGCCTCCCGTATACCTAACACCGCTCCGAAGCCAAACTTGCACGGGGATATCGTCTCGAGTTTGACTCACGCTCCCCGGATGGTTAGCATATACGTACGCGCGTAAATTAAATCACTCGTCTACTCATGAGAACGAGGCAACAATATAAATAACATCTCATCAACATCATGAGACAAATATGACAATGCCGGGCATAAGGCATTAAACAACTCTCATAATCCTCACTTTTTTATACACTCTTTCTCCCATCACTCAAATAAAACAACAATCCATGGAGTCATGGTGGAGTATAAGGAATTTATCTATGGGTTTCTAATTTATTTTAATTTCATATAACCATGCGTGTGATTACACCCATAAAATAAATTCATATAAAAACCATAAGCCTTGCATACACAATTAATCAAAATAATTAAAATCAATCTATCATCTTTATATAAATACAAATCAAACTAACATCAAATAGATAAAAACAATGAATTAAACATAAATCAAGGGAAGTGGGTTTTGTACTCACTATATTTTTTTTGAAGATCCAAGAAATATTTGAAACACTAACAAAACCACCAAAGCGAAACTCTAATCTTTCCTTTCCTCTTTCTTCCTTGCCGTCCTCCCTCTCTTTGTCTTCTTTGATTTCTCTCTCTCTCTCTCTCTCTCTCTCTCTCTCTCTCTCTCTCTTACACACACAAATTGGTCGCTCCCTTTTCTTTTGATCTCCTAAACCTTATTATATATATAATAACCTAGTTGAATACTTCTTTGTTGCATTAGATATCACATTAAACCTTATGTAACCACCCAATTAATAATTACAACATTAAATCCATTAAATATCACATTAAATCTCATGTAACCATCCAATTAATAATTACAACATTAAATCCATTAAATATCACATTAAATCTCATGTAACCACCCAATTAATAAAGCCAACAATAAAATAAGATAATAATAACCATAATAATAATAAAATAATGACTTAAGAAAATTAGGGTCGTTACAATATACACACCTCAAAAGAATCTCGTCTCGAGATTCGATAGAAAAGAGTACTAAACAAAAAGTTCTTGGTGCATACGCCGAACTTTCTCTTCTAACTCCTAGGTAATATCGTTCTCATCTTCACTCCAATACACTTTCACCAAGTTCACTTTCTTGCACTGTAACTACTTTACATCTCGGTCTAGAATAGTAACTGGTCACACCACATACATTAGATCGTCACTAATCTCCAACACTTCTGGTGATACTATTTAGGAAGGGTCTTGTACACACTTCCGCAATAAAGATACATGGAACACATTGTGAATCATAGATAAAGCAAGTGGTAGAGCTAATTTGTAAGCCACATTACTAATCCTCTCAGTGATCTCATATGGTCGCACAAATCTAGGTGCCAACTTTCCCTTCTTTCCGAATCGCATGATACCCTTCATCGACGAGACCTTCAAAAACACGAAATCTCCAACATTCAACTAAACCCCCTTACGTTTTCTATCAGCGTAACTCTTCTGACGGCTTTGTGCAGTCTTAATACGTTTTTGAATAATGTTTACCTTCTCCGTGGTCTCACTCACTAACTTTGGCCCCAACAACGGCGCATCTCCTACCTCTATCCAACATGCAGGTGATCGACATGGCCTCCCATACAAAGCCTCAAAAGGTGCCATCCCGATACTAGAGTGATAGTTATTATTATAAGCAAACTCCACCAATGGTATTCTTCCCAACTACCGCCAAGATCGAGAACACAAGCTCTCAACATATCCTCCAAGATCTGATTTACCTGCTCAGTTTGCCCATCTGTCTGAGGATGGTAAGCCATACTCAAGTCTAACCTAGCACCCAAAGCATGCTGAAAACTCTCCCAAAACTCTGCTACAAACAACGGATCACGATCCGAAACTATAGAAACTGGTGCGCCATGAAGTCGCACTACCTCCCGAATATACAGCCCAGCCAGTTTATCCGCAGTTCGGTGAACACTAATAGGAATAAAATGAGCAGACTTGGTGAGTCGATCCACTATCACCCAAATAGATTCATTGCCTCACTTAGACCGCGACAATCCATTCACGAAGTCCATAGAAATGCACTCCCATTTCCAAGTAGGAATCTCAAGAGGCTGCAAAAGTCCAAACGGTCATTGGTGTTCTGCCTTAACCTGTTGGCACACATAACATCAAGAAACATACTCTCCTACGTCTTTCTTCATACCTTCCCACCAAAATGTCCTCTTCAGGTCATGATACATCTTAGTCCCACCAGGGTGAATGGTATATCAGGACCTACCAGCCCTTAAATCGCAATCCCCCATCTGAGTCCACAGACCAATCAGTAGGACAATCATCGATCAAATCCACTACAAGGTCATCTAAATTCTGCATCTGACGAACTTTACCCAGTAGCGTCGGCTGCACGGTCAAACTACCAATGTATGCCTTCTCAGCACACTCTATTGGTTGAACATCATGCGTCAAAATTAACTTTAAGGACTTCCATTCCTGAATCATCACAGAAGCTATAATCCCATGTTGTCGACTAAGTGCATCTGCGACCACATTTACTTTCCCCGGGTGATAAAGAATCTCGAAATCATAACTACTGACGAATTCAACCCACTTCTGTTGCCTCATGTTCAACTCTTTTTGAGAAAAGAGATATTTGAGGCTCTTGTGATCTGTATACAACTCAAAGTGCTCCCCAAACAAGTAGTGTCGCCACACTTTCAACGCAAAAACAACTGCTGCCAACTCTAAGTCATGAGTAGGGTATCGTCTCTCATGAGGTTTTAATTGTCGAGAAGCATAAGATACAACCTTTTGATACTGCATCAACACACATCCCAACCCCGTTCCACTTGCATCGGTAAACACCACTAACTTTTCCCCTTGTAGTGGTATAGTTAACACTGGTGCTGTAGTCAACCGCCGCTTTAACTCCTGGAAAGCTCTCTCACAATCATCTGTCCATACAAACTTCACATTCTTGCGGGTCAACTTGGTCATGGGTACTGCAATAGTGGAAATCTTCTCTATAAATCTCCTATAATAACTGGCTAGTCCTAAAAAACTTCTCACCTCTGTAGGGTTCGTACGCTGCTTCCATTCTTTGACCGCAACAACTTTCTCAGGATCTACCGCTATCCCTTGATTGGATACAACATGACCCCAAAATTGAACTTCTTTCTCCCAAAAGTGACACTTATTGAACTTAGCGTATAACTTCCCACAAAGTCTGCAACACGACTTTTAAGTGTTCTCTGTGTTCCTCCTTATTCTTAGAATACACCAGGATATCATCTATGAAGATAATCACAAACTTATCTAGATACGGTTGAAAAATTCTGTTCGTCAAGTCCATGAAATAGACAGGAGCATTGGTCAAACCAAAAGGCATTACAAGAAATTCGTACAACACATACCGGGTTCGAAAAGCAGTAAGCGGTATACTTTCCTCTGACACACCTATCTGATGGCAACCCGTTCTGAGATCAAATTGAGAGAAAATGGCTGCCCCCTTCAACTGATCAAACAAGTCATCAATTCTAGGTACCGGATACTTGTTCTTGATAGTCACCTTGTTCAGTTCTCTGTAATCTAGGCACATGCGGAGAGTGCCATCTTTCTTGGAGACAAAGATCGTAGGTGCTCCCCACGGGGAGTTACTTGAACGAATGAACCCTTTCTGAAGCATCTCTTCTAGCTGCTTTTTCATCTCCACCAGCTCCTTAGGTGCCATTCTGTATGCCGCCTTAGAAATCGGTGCAGTTCCCGGCACTAGGTCAATGCGAAATTCTACTACCCATCGGGGTGGAGGTCCAAGTATCTCCTGAAATACATCCTCAAACTCACGCACCACATCTACCTCCCTAATATCCTGCTTAGGGATTTCTACCGAGCATAGAAAACGTGCCATCACTGACTCTTCTCCATCGCTAGAGGTGTGGGTAAGCCGTGACATACCGGGAATATTTATATTTACAGTCCTTTCAGCACAATCTAGAGTCACAAAGTGTTTTTGCAACCAATCCATACCCAAAATAATTGTAAACCCCTCGAACCCTAAAACAATTAGGTCCACATACAAGACTGTGCCCGCAAAGTCAATCTCAAAATCTTTACACATCTCATAAAGAGTAACTGCCCCTCCTAAAGGGGTCTCAACACGAATAGGTCTAGACAAGGAGGCAGTTACAATATGTTCTCTTTCTACAAACTGCCTAGATATAAAAGAATGAGAGGCACCAGTATCAAAAAGTACTCTAATGGGTTCGTGAAAGAGATTAAAAGTACCTTCCAGCCATCACCTTCAAGTTAAACACACCAAAAAGAATTCATTCATAACTGCTTAGAATAAACTCAACCACTAAAATAAATTAGCTAACCCATGTTTCCACAATCCGAAGATCACCTAAACTCTCACAAGTCTAGGGTAACCTAGAGCTCTGATACCAAACTGTCACGCCCCAAAATTCGGACAATTAAATATTAAATTACGACTAAACCCCAATCAATATTCCATCATCCAAATCCTAGGGGTGAAACAAAAACTACTAAACGCAAACCAAACCATCCACCACAAATTCATAACTAACCAATACCTCAACATCAAGGTAACAATAAATAGTCCAAACAACTTAAATAAAGTACTGTTACAAACCATGCCAAATTATTCCAATACTAAAGTCATAAAAACAAATAATAAATATATAAACTATTATCAACCCTAAGCTCAAGAAAACAAAAGAAATCCAAATGACGAGTCCAACAACTACAGTAATTCCACGTCACCACCGTAGCCTCAACTAATCCTGCAAAGGAAGCTCGGCTGCGCCCAAACAGAACGCACCCGAGTTGCCAAGAGACAAAACGGGTCAGTATACAGGTATATTGGTATGAGTACAAGAATTGACACCCACATGTCCATCAAACACAAACAAAAATATATTTAATTCTTGTTACGGGACAAGACAAGTAGTTCCAACTGCACTGAGACGAATGGGTAGTTTCCCGAGATACGGTGGCATTTAGTTTCTTGCCCGTACACAACTAAATATAAATTGATTATAAATAAACAAAATAGAATTAAAAATATGGTGGGTCAGCCCTGCATAAAAAGTTAGTAAGACCCACCATCCTGCAAAACAAAGTTAGTATAATTTAATCATAAGTAATTTGCTAAAGAAGTATAAAAATGCACCGTTTCATGCTTAAATAATTCGAATTGACCAAAACTCAAAGAACAAAAGTTGTACAGAATTAAATTTCCAAAAAGACAACACAAACAAATTTAATAGAAACTGAACAGGTTGAGAGACAAACTTGATAGAAAAACCTAGATGGAATTCAATCGAAAAATCTGAAGCTGAAGATGAACAAAAACTTCCCTAAAATGATTTTTCTTTCGGAAACGTTCAAAACATGAAAAGTGTGCAGAATAATGTTTTACTTCAGTTTACGTGAAACCAATAAAAATGAGCTCATTTCGTGGGTTAAAACAGCCTATAAAATCTGCATTACCAAAATGAATCAAACCGACAATAACCAAGGTCATCCGATTATAAGTTCTAATCGATCTTTTTAATAAAAAGCCACAACACAAAAGTTGTCCAAAATCATGTATGCATGCCTCTGCTCAAATCTCATAATTTATCAAGATCGTTTACTATTTTTTTATCATGTACAAATCAATACCATTCACACTATACAAATAAATTCATAATTAAATTCTTTGTTCCTTAACTCCACCACTTCGGCATCCACTTCCAGCCTACACATATATCCCATGTGCCTCCCGTATACCTAACACCGCTCCGAAGCCAAACTTGCACGGGGATATTGTCCTGAGTTTGACTCACGCTCCCCGGATGGTTAGCATATACGTACGCGCGTAAATCAAATCACTCGTCTACTCATGAGAACGAGGCAACAATATAAATAACATCTCATCAACATCATGAGACAAATATGACAATGCCGGGCATAAGGCATTAAACAACTCTCATAATCCTCACTTTTTTATACACTCTTTCTCCCATCACTCAAATAAAACAACAATCCATGGAGTCATGGTGGAGTATAAGGAATTTATCTATGGGTTTCTAATTTATTTTAATTTCATATAACCATGCGTGTGATTACACCCATAAAATAAATTCATATAAAAACCATAAGCCTTGCATACACAATTAATCAAAATAATTAAAATCAATCTATCATCTTTATATAAATACAAATCAAACCAACATCAAATAGATAAAAACATTGAATTAAACATAAATCAAGGGAAGTGGGTTTTGTACTCACTATATTTTTTTTGAAGATCCAAGAAATATTTGAAACACTAACAAAACCACCAAAGCGAAACTCTAATCTTTCCTTTCCTCTTTCTTCCTTGTCGTCCTCCCTCTCTTTGTCTTCTTTGATTTCTCTCTCTCTCTCTCTCTCTCTCTCTCTCTCTCTCTCTCACACACACACACACACAAATTGGTCGCTCCCTTTTCTTTTGATCTCCTAAACCTTATTATATATATAATAACCTAGTTGAATACTTCTTTGTTGCATTAGATATCACATTAAACCTTATGTAACCACCCAATTAATAATTACAACATTAAATCCATTAAATATCACATTAAATCTCATGTAACCATCCAATTAATAATTACAACATTAAATCCATTAAATATCACATTAAATCTCATGTAACCACCCAATTAATAAAGCCAACAATAAAATAAGATAATAATAACCATAATAATAATAAAATAATGACTTAAGAAAATTAGGGTCGTTACACCAAACATAGGCATAAGAAGGTGGGCAAGACAGGCCTTAATGGCCAAGCTAAGACGGTTCTAAGTGAACTATGGCTGAACTTCGACATCTTCAACAAAATCTTCCCCGAGACTTTCTCTTTCTTTTTCACCTGGCATTAAACGCCATGTGTTGCAAAGCCCAATAGGATACAAGAAACCCAAAAAAACTAATCACTTCTTACAGTTTGAAAACTTCTGCAATAATAACACAATGGAGTTACTTAACAATATTTAAAAATATACAATCATCCCAAAAAAGACAATAGCGCAGCGAAAACAACATATACATATATATAGACATGATCCATCACGAATATATTCACAATGCAAATATCAGGTTAACATAAAGTTCATAACATAATCTCAATTAATTATAAGTTTGGTGAGCCTATGGGGACTCCTCGTGGAGTATCGTCCTATCCAACCATGGACCCTGGCCAGGGACTATTCTGCACCTCCTCTTGATCACAAGGCACTAGACCTAAGGATGCTACGTGATCAGTTAGATACTTAGGACGTATCATCAGTAGTTCGTCTTAAGAGAACCGGCCTTCCAAAGGTACTCCCTCTGTGTGAGACCCTCACTGCCACCCTTATCCCAAAACCAAATCCATGATGTCAGAATACAATCCAGGCCATGTCAAGGCTTCACAAGCTAAATAATCACATTTCCTTAGAACCAAGGCGCACCCTGCACCGACAAAACATCGACATGCATTTTCCTTGTATTCATCCGCATGCGCATGGTCCAAAACCACCCATTTTATTTTCCTCATATTATGGTTATAATAGCTCTTGATGAAAATACACATATCATGATTCATTCCAACTAATCAAGCATATTCAAGTGCATGCAAGAAAAAATACATAAGAACGAGGCAATACAAAAAGGTTTTAAGCCATCACTAACTTGATTCCAGATTTTGAACGGTTTCCAGCAAACTGTCCCCTCAAATAAAAATATAGAAATGATAGTAAATGATATTTAAAAATTTTCATATTTGGTGGAGCTATAGATTATTAAGTTGGGAACATTTTTGAAGGGGGCTCGAAGTCGTTTGGCCATTGAAAGATGTCCAAATAAATTAAAAACAGCAGGTAGCTCCAGATTCGTCGCGTTTTTGAAAAACAAACATATCTCACCCCATACTTAATGAAATGAGTTGAAACCTGTGGCATTGGAAAGATAACTTAAAAACCTCACATTGTCATTTTGAATCACTCAAAATTTCATTATGTGGAAGAAACCGTGGCCATGTAAAGTAGGCCTTTCTGCTATCTTAACAGCAGAGGTGAACATAAAGCATATTTTTAGGCTATAAAATAGTGTCAAATAATTTTCACAGAATTCTCACATATAAAAAAGACCCTAAAATAATTCCAGTGGCTTCAGATTTTCAAAATAATAAATAAGTGATTTATTTCATGGCTTTGAAGTAAAAACAAATTCTGCACAGTGCAGTTTCTGTTCTAATGAGCAATGGGTTGTCTTCCTTAGTTCCCTACTTAAGCATGCTAGGCTACATTATTTATGGAGAGGTATTTTCTTACATTCAAGTGGTACAACAAGTTATGACAATAGAGCAAAGAGAATATAAAAATAATAACAAGAGATAAGACAAGTGAGTTCATCTAAGGCATGCAAGAGAGACCTCTCCTATTGAGTTTGTTCTTGCTTCCTTCATGTATTATAAGACATATCAGATTGTTTTGCATACATTGTCCAAAACTTAAAGAGATGGAGTATTTCTAAGTATCCTATCTTAGTGAAGCTTTGAAGACCTTTCAAGTGATGAGTCCTTCTTCTCCTTCCTTCCTTCCTTCCTTCCTCATTCTTCCTCTCTTTCTCTCATTTCTCTCTTTTCTTTCTCTCCCTCTCTACTCTCTAGCTCTAGTCAAAAATTGTAAGTGGGGAGTTGGGGGAGCTTGTTTCATATATAGACTAAAATGAGAGGGAGAGTTTGGAGAATTTACTTGGTAAAAGAATCCATGCATGTATGGCCATTAGGGGGTTGTCTACCCAACAAGCACACTTATGACAACCCATCTTTTCGCTCAAAGGTAAGAAAAAGCTAGTTAAGCATGCTAAGAGGGCTGCAATTTTGAGATGAATCTTCATATAAGACAAAATCAACCCTTCTCCATGAGGGTTGACTTGGCCGGCCTCTTCTCTCCATATTTTCTTTTATATATATATATATATACACACTCATGGATAAGACAATCAAGTGAGGACAAAATTCTAGATTACCTTTAGAAGCTTTCTTAATCTAATTGTGAGAATTAGTGTTAATTAGGATTTAGTTTAATCAAGGCCTCTAAACAATGATTAATTTAAAGTGTGCCAAACTTTTATATCTTATGCATTAAATTAGAATAACTCTTCCAGAAAAAGATAATTTTTTTATTTAATAAATTTGTTACAAAATTCCCAAGCCTTACAGATCTTAGTGCCGCCGAGAGACAAGAGCTGGTTTATTTCCTCCTCGGCAATATCGATGTTTTTGCATGGACACTTTATGATATGCCAGGGGTAGACCCTACCATAGCTATGCATAGCTTGAATGTCGACCTCAAAACTAAGCCAGTTGTTTAGAAAAGTAGTCGTTCAGCTGCTGAACATGCCACGACTATAGTTGACAAAGTCGACAACCTAAGCTGGGGTAATTTGGGAAGTTACTTATCCCATGTGGATGTCTAATACTGTCGTGGTGAAGAAGAAGACAGGGTCGTGGCGTGTCTGCGCAGATTTTATAGATTTAAACGAAGTCTGCCCCAAAGATTGCTTTTCTTTACCCCGAATTGACTAACTTATGGACGCAACCACCCAACACCAACGTATAAGCTTCCTGGACGCTTATAGGGGGTATTACCAAATCGCCATGGATCTAACTGACCAAGACAAAATGGTATTTCTCACTCCAAGGGAAACCTATTGTTACAAGGCCATGCCCTTTGGACTGAAAAATGTCGAGGTAACACATCAAAGATTGGTCACTACCATGTTCAAAGATCAAATCGGCAAAACTATGGAAGTTTACATCGATGATATGGTGGTGAAGTCCAAAGAAAAGTATAACAATCCTGATCCGTAATTAGCTCATAATCTATGATTAAGAATGTTATTTAAGTTTTAAGAATGAAATTATGTGATAATTGTGTGAATTGCATGTTATTTGAATTCCTATCTATTAGCCTTAGGAATATTTGTTCAGAATTCTACTTTGTTCTGCTAATTGAAGGCCTTATTAGCATCCGAACATGAAATTAACTACATCAATGTGTTAATTTGGATTTTTAGAATTTCATGGTAAGTTTAATTGGATTTCAATTCGGAATCAAATAATTAGAATAAATTAATTATTAAGTTAGATTAAGTTAACTCTAATCACATTTGATTAGCCTAAGTTAATCCAACCTATAAATATGTGATATAAGCTTAGTAACTCATCTTTTTCATTATCTTCTTAAGCTCAAATATAGAGTGAGAGAGAGAGAGAGAGAGAGAGAACTTGAGTTAGAGAGAAGAAAAAGAGGAATTGGTGAGATTGGAAGACAATTTGGAAGCTTGAACTAAGATTACACATAAATTCAACCATAGGTATGCTTCTCAACCATAATTCTCGCATATAATCTATGATAGAGTTGAATTCATTAAGTTCATGAGCTCAATGGCATAAATTGGGGAAGTATGTGTTAGAATTAAGTTTAGATAGGTGAATTTGAAAGTAATTCATGAATGCATGCTTATTTCATCACATTTTTGAAGTTGTTTCCAAGGATTCTCACATGCATGGGATGATTCTAGTTTTGTTTGGAAAATTCATCATGTTTTATACCATTTCATCCTAATTATGCATGATTGAAAAAGTTTGAGCTCAAATATATGCATGCATTTGCTATACATTAAGTTTAAAACTTGATTTTGAAGAATTCACTTGCTTTTAGGCTTTGATTTTGAGAATTGAACTTCATTTCATACTTTTACACAAATTATTAAGTGTTTTCTAAAGTTTTGGCCCAAAAGGATGAGTTTTAATGCTCTAAACTTGAGTTTTGAACATTGAATAGCATTCTAGAAATTCCAAAATTTTGCTTGACCAATCGAACGACGGTTTCTTCGCTCGAGTGCACTTTACACGCTCCCAGTACTTTTACAGTCGAGGCAGTTGGCTTAAGCGACCAAAGCTTCGCTCGAGCAAACTCATATTTGCAAGGTACATGGCTTGAGTGACCAAAAGTTGGCTCAAGCGTAAAATGAGAGCTCCTAGTACTTTTGTAAATTTTGCAGACCTCTTGAGCGACCAAAGCTATGAACTGCCCCGTTTTTTGAAAATTCTGCAAGTGTTTCAAAGTGCATAATTGCATCCCCATTCCATCTTAGGCATTCTTAAGCCATGGTTTAGGCCATATTAATGAGAGGTATGAATTAGAAACACATATAGAAGGAAAGTAATAAGTTTAAACATCAACAGAGCGTGTGTTTCAATGTGTATCTGTTATGTGTCTGTGTAGGTCACGTGCAACTGTCCATCTGATCTATCTAAGTTATCTGTTCAACTTCGGGAGCTAATTTTGAGTAACAACTCTGTAAAGTTATGTTTGACTATAAGTAATTTCTGAAAGAAATGATATGATAAGCTTTGTTTTCTGAAATGATATTTTCTGTACAGATGAATGATTGTCCTATTTTCAAAATGTATTGTGGCATCATTAGCATCATGTGATATGTTATATGCGACTTGGTACTAGGGTTTCAAGTGGGTTCCATTTATGAAACTGATTATGCATAATCAACTATATGATCTGCAAGTGGGTCTTTATAACCATCTCATGTGAATAAGGGTCTTAATGACCATTTGCTCTATATATGGATCTTTATGACCAATCTGATCTATTAGCGCAAATAGATGTACCACATATGACTGTTTACAAGTCTAAATATGTATATGAATCTGTTTTTGATATGGATTCTGATTTTTAAATCTGTTATGAACATCATTCATAAAACATTTACTCTGTTGTTATTCACTAGACTTTAGCTCATTGTTTATATTATGTATGTAGGTGATCAGACGTGTGACCAGGGTTGAGACTTCCAGTCTGGATCAGTTCTGTGAGCCAACCACCGTGCTTCACGAGGAGGTTCCCGATTAATGGTTGTGGTCAAGTTTGTAAACTAGTCTTAAGCTTTATTTTCTTTTGTTTTGGTTTGAACAACTTTTGTGTCATATATAATAGGGCTAAGTCCCTTTGTCTATCTGTACTAGTAATGACGCAAGTATGACGTCATATTATATGTAAATAAAGCTTGAAATTTTCTGTCCCATATAAGTCTGCATAGCTCTATGGACGATGTATGTTTGTATTTTGCTTCCGCTAGCCCCTAATATTATGTATCTGTTTAAGAGGCCTTCGATAATCTTAAGATTATTGGCCGGTCATGATGCTAAACCTATAGAGGCGGGTTTGGGTCGTGACAAAAAAGGTGTCCACTTAGTCGATCTTGCCACAACTTTTGATATTCTTCGGAAATACAAAATGGAGCTAAATGCCTCAAAATATGCATTCGACATTAGATCAGGCAAATTCCCCGGCTATATTGTAAATCATCATGGAATAGAAGCTAAGTCAAAGCAATACAAGGCCATTATGGAACTTGGCTCACCAAGATCTATCAAAGAAGTTCAGAAGTTAACGGGTATGGTTGTAGCACTTAACAGATTTATCATCCGGTCCTCAGATCGGTGTAGGCCATTCTTTCAAACACTTTGGCAGGTCAAATTATATAAATGGACTCTAGAATGCCAAACTGCTCTAGAAGGGCTGAAAACCTATCTCAGTTCCATCCCTCTTTTGTCTACCCCCTCGCCAGGCAACGTGCTTATATTATATTTGGCCGTATCTGATCGTGTAGCAAGCGCCATCTTGCTTGAAGAGGCACTCGGTGAGCAGATCTTTTACGTTAACAAGTCAATGGTGGATGCCTCGGTACTTACCATTAGAGAAGTTGATTCTTGTAGTGGCTGCCAGAAAATTAATGCATTACTTTTAAGCCTATACCATTAAAGTATTAATAGATCACCCCCTTTGTTCAGTCCTTCGCAAAGCAGAATCGTCGGGACGAGTTTCCAAATACGCATTGGAACTCGGACAGTATGACCTCCAGTTTTCACCAAGGATGGCTATCAAAGGACAAGTCTTGGCCAATTTTGTTGTTGAGTTTACTATGCCAATGTCCCATGTCGAGTTAAATCTTCAGAACCAGTCAGTTCCCCAATCATAGCTAGAATGAAGAATATATGTCGGGAATATTTGGCTGTTGTATTGTGACGAATCATCCAACCAGCTCGGCAGTGAGGCAGAAGTAGTTATTATGGCCCCTGAAGGAGCAGTAGTGGAACAATCGGTTAAACTTGGCTTTGACGCCTCAAACAAGGAGGCTGAATACGAAGCCCTTTTGGTCCGTCTTAGAAATTCGCTTCAAATGGGAGCTAAACTGTTGCAAATTTTTTGTGATTCAAAACTGGTCATAAACTAATTGAAAGGTGAATATGGAGCTAAAAATGACTACATGGTAGCTTACATGAGGATGGCCAATTCTTTGCTCGAGAAATTTGATAGCCATGAACTAAATCAAATTAATTATGATCAACATACACATGGCGATGCGCTGGCCTGTTTAGCCTCAATTGTAAACTCAGAAGTTAAACGAACCATCGAAATGGATTTCATTCCAGAGCCGAGCATCAGTATCCCTGAATATCCCGTTGTGAACATCCTCCAAAGGAGGCCGAGTTGGATGGATCCTATTGCTGTATTCCTTGCTTCAGAACAATTACCGGAGGATACGAAGGAAGCTCATAAGCTACGGAATAAGGCTTTAAGATATTATTTGAATCCTCAAGGAAAACTTTACAAAAAAATCTCTCTATGGGCCTTACTTGGAATGTGTCCATCCGAACATAGTTAAGAAATACATGAAGGCAACTATGGTGCTCATTCAAGAGGTAGATCATTGGCTTATCGAGCCGTTACTCAAGGGTATTGGTGACCGACTATGCTTACTGATGCTGAGGATTATGTTAAGAAATGCGAGCAGTGCCAAAAGTTTTCTCCACTAACACATTTGCCCGCCGAAGAGTTGAATTCTGTGACTAGTCCTTGGCCTTTTGCTCAATGGGGTTTGGATATAGTTGGGCCGCTGCCGAAAGCTCCAGGCAATAAGTGGTTCTTAATTATTGCTACTGACTATTTCACAAAGTGGGTTGAAGCAGAACCATTAGTACATATACAGGATGTACATATTAAGCGCTTTCTTTGGAAGAATATCATTACTCGATTTGGCAACCCCAGGGCACTTATTTCAAATAACAACACTTGGTTTGATTGTGACGTCTACTGAGAATTATGTGACATATTTTTCTTCACCAACTTATCCACAGAGTAATGTACAGGCAGAGGCTTCCAACAAAGTAGCCTTGTATGGCATCAAAAAGTGTTTGGAAAAAGCCAAGGGCAAGTGGGTTCAAGAATTGTTGAGTGTATTGTGGGCCCATCGCACTACGTCGAGATAGTCTACTGGAGAGACTCCATTTGCTTTGTGTTTTGGCAATGAAGCTATCATCTCCCTAGAGATTGGCTTACCGACCCTTCAATCGAGGGCTTTTGATACTAACCGAAATGATATGATGCTGGCCTTGGATATGGATTTACTTGAAGAACGTTGAGATCGGGTCCTTGTGACCATGGTGCGATATCAGCAGCAGCTTGTCAAGTCATACAACCAACAAGTGCATCTGCGCTAATATACTTCTAGAGAGTTGGTCCTTAAAAAAGTACTATCTATTAGTAAGAATCCTGCCGACGGTAAACTCGACACAAATTGAGATGGCCTATACCAGATCGATTCCATCGCCAGGGCAAGGGTATATCGACTCTTAGACATAAAAGGCATTCATCTTCATAAATTTTATCATTAGTGTTGATGGCTATGTTAATTCCTTCGTCAATTTTATTAGATTGATAGTTGTCAATTTTTATGTATATTATTACCTTGTATACGTATAGTCAATCAATTATACAAGATGTTCTGATTACTTCCTTGTTTATTTAATTCTGATTGCCGTACTTTTATTCAGCTTCCGAATTCAGAGCACTCTTCGTGTTCGGCACAAAGCACCATGAATGAAAGCCTCTGGATTCAGAGTGCTCTTCGTGTGCGGCATGAAGCACCATCAATGAAAGCCTCCGAATTCAGAGCGCTCTTTGTGCTTGGCAAGAAGCGCTATCAATGACAGCCTCTGAATTCAGAGTGCTCTTCGTGCTTGGCACGAAGCGCCATTTATTCAGCCTCCAAATTCAGAGTGCTCTTCATGCTCGGCACGAAGTGTCATTTATTCAGCCTCCAAATTTGGAGCACTTTTCATGCTTGGCATGAAGCGCATTAATGAAAGCCTCTGAATTCGAAGCCTTTTTGTGCAATTTGAAAACATAATTAGTCTGATTATTTCAAACAAGCATAACTGCGTCTTTATTGAAAAAACATCATGACAAATTCAAATAACATTAGGGATGCATTCATCCTAAGGCCGATCGGCGTCCTAGTTACAAAAGTTGGAAATCAAAGCCAGAGTTTATGACACACGATTAACCTTTCTTAGGGATTTGTAGCCTCTTCATCGTCCGTCTTCTCGGTATCATAGGCTTCAAACGACATTACATAGTCCTGGTATAACGGTGAAGCAAAATCTACACCCGCCGTTTGAAGTGTTTTGGTCCATCCATGCTTAAAGCCACGATTTTCACATCGGCAAAAGTCATCGGCTAGCTTCACCATCGTCTTGTCAATACCAATCTTTCTTCCCCTAAAGAAGCCCTTGTTACAGGCTCGGGTCTCTATGGCTTCTCTTGCAAAAATATTGGCAGTACCTCAATTGGCTATCGCATGATCCATAAGGTGTTATGTGACTTTGTCTTTTGATGTTGCTGAACCCATTGCCCCCGTCACCTTGAATTTAGCCACTCTGGCTTTTCGAGCATCATTCTTCGCCCTCTCATTGGCTTCCTCAAATCGGTGTTGCAAGTTTTGAATTCGCCCATCTTTGGGTTCAATTTCCTTTTGAGTGGCATGAAGGCGCGTGCCGACTTCATACAACTTCATAGTTGCCTCGATTGGTCATTGATTGGTGCACTTCAGGGGAAAAGATTTGCCGTGTAAATTCAACTGCCATATTTGGGTCATGGACAATTGAATCGACTTCGGTCATAAGTTTGTTCCCAATAAAAATCAAGAAGCTCAACGGACGTGGCAGTCTATTCGGCTTGTTTTGAATTGGGGCATGGGCACTGGTAGTTCTACTATTTCCTTTTTTCTGGATTCCACTTCTAGGCGATCTACTTCGCTTATCTCTCCTGACTGTCCCCTGTTGCTTGGGCGATCTGCTTCGCTCCTCTCTCTTGACCATCCTCTACTCCATGATCTCCTTGCGAACAAAATCACTGGGCGCTTCTTGATTCATTTATGCGTCCAGTTCTGTTAAACTCTTTCCCTCCCCTCTGCTATTGAAGAACAGTCTTCCCAACATACACGGTTTTGCGAACTTCGCTGAAGGAAAGTATTTCCTTTGCGTTTGGTGTTGCGCCGGTGACGGAATGTGAGGTACGATGGACCTTTTGCGAAAACTAACCCTCTTCATAGTAATTACAAGTATGATGGATCTACTTGAAGCAATCAAACTAATTATAGGTCGACTGGGCGTCCAACTTTATATTAACTACAGAGGCGTTACTTTCAATACCACCAAAATGACTCCACGTATCTGTTGTCCCATTAATCATTAGTGCACGCCGCCAACATGTATCATACGTAATTGGCCCATTTTTGGCATCCCATGCCTTTGTCTTAACCGGGGTAGGGGTAGATATATGAATCTACTCGGATTCCGGCATTGCCCTGCCCATAACTTGGCGTTATTTATTCGGCTACGCACAACGCATCCGTTCTCAACCTGGGCAGGAGCAAATATGTGAATCTATTTGGCAGATAAGTCGTGTGAAACCATAGAAAGGTGTCGAACTAACATGGTATACCCCGTTTGAGAAATGACAATTCAATCACTCGACTTCCACTTGGCCTTTAGGCTCAGGCTCATTGAGCCACGGTTAAGTCGACCCCTGTTTTTACCCTTAGTCTACTAATCATTGCAAGGGCAGATGTGTGAATCTATTCGATAGTTAAGTCTACCTCACCTCATTTGTGAAATCACAGAAAGATGCCGAATTAACATTGTTCAATTGCATCAATAATTACATTATGCCGATTGTACAAACATCAATTCAAACGTATGACAAGTATAGTTCAATCATATCCATTCATAAAAGACATTTTTTGTGCACAATAGATTGTTTTCATTAATAAACTGACTTGTTACAAATGTTCGTCACTTTACATATGAAAACGACCCTAGTACATCATTTAAAAAAAAAAAACACAACAACAACCAAACCCCTAAAACACAATAATAATAAAACATAAAATAGCAACTTCATTCTTTTATTTTCAGCCTCATCTTTTTTCTGGATCCGACTCCAAAGGCTCAATATGTCACGACCCAAACCCGCCCCCATAGGTTTAGTGTCGTAACCGGCCAATAATCCTAAGATTACCAAAGGCCTCTGAGACAGATTAAATAAGGGGCTAGCAGAAGCAAATATCAGCATACAATGTCCATAGAGCTGTGCAGACTTATATGAGACAGAAAATTTAACTTATATTTACATATATTATGACGTCATTCTTGCATTACCATATGCATAGATAACAAAAAGGGACTTAGCCCTAAGTATAGAGTAACCCAAAGACTTATCCAAATAAACAAAAGAAATAAAAGCTTAAAACTTGTTCATTAGCTTGGTCACAATATTGTCCACAGAAATGGGACCACAAAAGACTCCCGAAACCTCCTCGGGAGGCATACTGGTTGGCTAACACAAACAGAATCCAGACTGGAAGTCTCAGGCCTAGTCACGCACTTGATCACCTATATACATAATATAAATAATGAGCTGGAGCCCAGTGAATAATATTAGAATAAAGGTTTAGATGAATGATGTCCATAATAGAATCAGAATCAGAATTTAGATCAGAAACAGATTCTTATACATATTCAGATTTGTAAACAATTATACGTGGAACATCCATTAGCTAACAGATCAAAATGGTCATAAAGACCCACGTGCAGAGTAACAGATAAGATTGGTTATATAGACCCATGTGCAGAGTAAGTGGTCATAAATACCCATATTCACATGAGATGGTCATTAAGACCCACGCGAAGATCAGATAGTTGATTATGCATAATCAGCTGGTTGAAGGAGATCATGTTACATATTCAAATTAAGGCTCGAAACCTTAGGTATGAGGGGGAAAGGTCATTAATTGAGCACCCTCGCTCACTCGATCAAAAGATCGGCCTTTACCAAACCATAATATGATTTTTATTAACTTTATATGTTCATATTCCTGTTATTTAACAAAACATAAAACTTACATGTGAGGCAAACAAATATAGACTGTGTCGTCCATTTTGGAACAACTTAATTTCATTATCTTGAAAATGTTTTGAATAGTGCAATCATGAAAATCAATTTTATTCCAAATTAAACAACATAACCTTCCCAACTAGCATGCGTAGCGTTATATCAAATAAGCACATAGCCACATGGTAGGACGCTAAACATAGTCAAAAAAATACACAAACGGGATGCTAAAGCACAAAAACTTACAAAAAAAAGTTAGTAAAATATGCATGATCCTATATACAAGATTCTAATACAATTCACTTATGAAATGCAAACTAAAGATCCTACTTCTAAAATATATGACATGTGAATCATTCCAAGACATGAGGTAGCACACAAAATCACATATTAAACGATTAAACCCACAAATGCAAATTTAGTCGAATCTGAAGGCATAAAACATGGATGCAAGGCATGGATATGATGACAAGCACGATATACTACATATATACAGATAGAGAAAGCAAATAAAAAAATGAGATAGAAAGAAGCAGGAGTGGGAAATTATTACATCATTTGAATATTACAAATCCGAATAGGGGGAAAAAAACAAAATATTACAACAAGATATATCCTTACAGATCTCTCGTAAATTAAAAGAAAAATAGGAAAAACAGAAGCTTCATGAGGGTCTCGAAGACCGTTGGGGACTGTTCTACTCAACGCTGGGACGCTGCTGGGCTTTGTCCAGGAGAGGTTGACCAGCTGGCCAAAAGATGAGCTAGCCATACAAAAAGTTGGCCGGCCGACCAATTAATAAATTGGCCAGCTGGCCAATCAGGCCAGGCCAACACTCTATTTTCTACTTTTCAAGCACCAAAGACAGAAACAAGCAGGAAATACGTGGGTGGCTTAAATAACCACTCCCAGTTAGAGTATAACAAGCTTACAATATGAAATGAAATGAAAGCAAAAAGCTCAAAATAATAAATAAAGTAAAAGAAAAGAAAAGTGTGCAAAATTCACCTTCCAAGGAAAGGATTTGATTTTCAAACTTTTTTGATCACCCTCAAGTTTAGGAAGTGTATTTCTTAGTTCTTAGTTTGAAAATTAGAAATTTTTGTGTGAATGAGGTTTTTGGATGTTTAACAGAGTGTGTGTGTGTGGGGAGGGGGGGTGGATGGGGGGAGGGGGTTCTCTGTTTTTCTCTCTTTCAAAAGCACTCACTCTCTCTTGATCAAGGCTACTAAAGCTTGGCTATATCAGAGGTTTTGGGATGGTTTTGGTGTCTCAAGGATGGAATATCAATGTATGGTAGTGTATATTTGAAAGTGGGAGTTTTTGGTTCAAAGCTTACACTTCTCTTTTTCTCTCTAACTTACTTTTTTGAAATCAATCATCCTCTCCTAATAATCTGATCACCTTCATATAGGCAATACAAGAATGCTTAGTAGAGAAGGTGGTGGGGGACAATGTTGAAAACAAAGGCCATAAAATGACAAAGGCCAAAGACTTTGTTGAAGAGGCCAGCTCTCTTGACAATGAAAGATGAGTAGATACACACCCTGCAAGGCTCAATTAAGCAAATGGGAGGGGATAAGGTGGAAGGCAAGAATGATGGAGTGACAAGGATAGTTACATTAGATGCTCCTTTTGGGGTAAGAGACAAATGCTCTTTTGGCAATGGAGGCCAATGGAAGATAGTAGAGAGCCAAAAGGTGTGTATCTCGTGCATGCATGTATCAAGAAATATTTGAAATAGCATGTTCCACACACTTCTAGCAAGAATTCTGCCGAAACTGCTATGTTTTTGGGAAAACTAGTCGGCCAGCCAATTCCTTGGTTGGCCAGCCAATTAAGGTAGTTGTGGTTGACTGTTTTGCATGAAATAGGATTTTTCAACAGAATTCTATTCCTTTCCTTCTATTTTCACATTGTTCTTTGCTCGATTTCCTCAAAAAAAGTCTTATTTTGAAGTTTAAAAGTGAGCCTCGAAACATTACAGAAATACTCGGAACAAAGCATGGAAAGAAGGTTTCAATAGGGGGTTTTGAATGGGGCTTAAACACTTGGGCAAAACAAGCTTAGGGTTGGAAATAAAGAAAAAATTCCATCTTTCTTACTAAGAACATTGTAAAAGTACCTTCTTGTTTTCATCATTGGGTAATCAAAAGAAAGTGTCCGAGTCTTAGAACCGATCAGAATGAAGTGTCTACACACGTCATTACCACCAAACTTTTAACTTTTTGGAGCAAATAGGAAAGCGCCTTCATGGCGTCGATGCATCCATTTTAAGTGCAAAGTACGGCATTAAATGCCATGCAACCAACTACCCACGTGTGTATGTACCATCCTTGCAGTGTGTGAGCATACACTTTAGCACATTTCTCACTGTGGAGAAGTGGTTTGGAAATACTCTTCTGATCCTGGGAGACGCTAATGATCCTTTGTTAGTCACCTGAAAAGGAACAAACACTCCGGTCGGGGGTGTCGAAATTAGCACTCCGACGGGCAAGTCAGTCTCTATACTCAAGATTACTTGTATTCTAAGTTAAGCATAATAGTTCTTACATACCTTTTTCTGGCTGATG
Organism: Camellia granthamiana; assembly: GCA_036172215.1. NCBI lineage: Eukaryota > Viridiplantae > Streptophyta > Magnoliopsida > Ericales > Theaceae > Camellia > Camellia granthamiana. The sequence continues at coordinate 101,289,426 of CM069916.1, read as the reverse complement.
TTCTTCTATTTATATATTTTCTTTCTTGGGCCTGGGAGCTGGGCCTACCTTTAGTTCGCCATTCGGCTTCTTTTAAAGCAAACTGCTTTTCACTCGGCCCCTTACCCAACTGGCCTTTTGACCGAATAGGGTATGATTTGAAATTGCGGGATGAAGCCTAATATTTATATTCCAACTCTCCAAGTTTAGCCATTCGGCCTCTTTACGATCCCCATTATTCGGCCCCCACAATTGCCCCCCAAGCACCCCACTAATGACAGTTGGTTGGAGTGTTTGGTTTTGAACTCGAAAAGTCAAGGCTGAAATTCGGCGGCTGACCTCATTCCAATGCAGATGTCTGAGCACACGCCTCTCGGTCATCATTTCAACTTCTCGCCCCTTCGTACACTTCTATTTATTATGATTTAAAATTTGGACGTCCTTTCAAATACATACACACTTTCAGATACTTGTCTCTGGACTTCCTTCCGAATTATCTCTGCAACTTCCTTTCCTTCACTATCCTCTTCGTCTCTTGTAAGTTTTCTCCCTCTCTGCTCTAAATCCTTTTTCTTGGTTTGTTTTTGGTTTAGAATATACCTATAAACTGAAGAAAATGGAAAACATTTGAAAGATCTCCTCTCTTCGGATCGAATTTTTGGCTTCCGACGCCATTTTTCCATTCCTGATGACGTTCGTCTGTCTCTCGTGACAGACGACACCCTCGATATGGAGAGGGCTGACGAAACCACGATCGTCTTCCCTCTCCTATCAATCGCAGAGGGTGGTGTCCGATTCCCCCTTCACCCACTCCTTAGGGCTGTGCTCTGCCATTGGGGTCTAATTCCTTGCCAACCCAATGTCAACTTCTTTAGAATCATAATGGGAATTGTAGCGTTAAACCATTGCCTTAGGATCAACCTCGGCTTTCCTGCCATTTGGCATTGTTATGCCCTGGCCAAGTCTTCCGGTCGGCACGGTCGTTATTTCCTTAGGGCCAAGGACACCGACCATCAACTAGTGACTATGTTTTCCAGCTCTGGGAAGCAAGTCGATGACGTTATGGTCGTTGTCCAAGGCAACTAGGAATTCGGCGAAGGCGAGGATCGCCTCAATCCTATTCCTAGATGGAGGGGCGAACCAGGTGGCCGTATAGCCTCTTGTGTTTATTTTTCCTTTGTTATATTTGTAAAGCTTCACTTTTGGGACCTAATGGTTTTGCTTGTGTAGGAAACGATTTGAAGAAAGTTTCGATCTCGACCGACGACGCCGTTCTTTCGGAGATAAAAGTCGCGTTGAAATACTTCGGCCATCCAAGCCTTTAGAAACAAGGGAGGGCGGCCCATATTCTGCTTAAATACAAGCTGACGTACATGACTTTCTTGGCAGCAGAAAACATCTCAATTCCAAGGGGCGAGGAGTTTCCAACGGCTCTTATTTTGACCAACTTCAGAAACTTGCGCCAAATCGGCATCGAAGGATCCGACTCAGAGCGTGCGGAAGTTGAGGTTGCTGAAGAATCTGGCCAATCCAAGGCCGAAGTAGACGAGGCTTTAAAGGTAGCCTTTGAAGAAGCCGGCCTCAATTCAGCTAACCCTCCATCCACCTCGAGTCGAGGGGAAGTTTACGACGACATCTTTATCGAACTAGAAGATCTTCCCGGCACGTACCCTAAAGATATGGCAGGTTGTCACTCACACAACTCGCCAAAAAGGCAAACGCTGAGCGAATGGCCACGCGGCGGAGAGCGGAGGCCATTTGAGCAGAGGCCAATCGATCTGAGGTGCCGCCCGTCGCAAATGTTGAGCCGCCCGTGCCTGTTATTAAGGAGACGGTTCAAATACGAGATACCGAGTCGGAGCCGATCGTGCCGGCAAATGAGGAGGCTGAACGACAGGCGGAGAAACGTCCTGGCGAGGTTGAGGCCGACTCTGGAGAAGAGCCCGCCAACAAACGGCCGCGTTTAGAGGAGTTGAAAATAGTTATGCCTTTTGTGGTTCAGCCAAAGATAAGAAATATGCCGATCTCCTCTGACGCGTCGGCTATAAAAGACCCAGCCGTTGCGCTGAGTATGGCTTCATCAGTTTCATTGCCGTCTGACAAGGCGACTTTTCACTCGAAGCCAGACGTTTTAGTAGTAGTGTTAGCCGGTCAATCGGCTTTTCTGGTAAAAATATATTTTTGGATTTAATCTCCTTTCCCTTCTATGCATATATTTTTGGATTTAATCTCCTGTTTTGTAGATGGTCGGAAGGATAGCCAAGATAGGCCGCCGCCAGCACGACGCCCTCGAACGAATTGGCCGTTTACAAACCGAAGTTGAGGGCCAAAGGAGCCGGGCTGAGTTCGAAGCTATGAGGGCGAAAATGGAAGCTGCAAGGGCCGAGGCCGAGTTGGAGAGGGCCAGAAATACGAACCAACTCAGATTGGCTGCCGAGCAAAGGGCGGACGCGAGCGAAGCTGCGCTCAAGTTAGCCCAAGAGGCGATCGCCAAACTTGAGGCGGACTTGGCGGAATCGAAGGCGGCGAAGGAAGTTGCTGATTCTGAAGCTTCGAAGGCATATGAGACCGGGCAAGGCGCTGCCCTCAATAATTATGTGCAAGAAGTCCCCAAATTCGAGAATCGGGGATTCAAACACGACTGGCTCAAAGCCCTTGTTGCTGCTAATGTGACATTGCCTATGCCAATTCCATACGAGCAAGTGGATGTTGAGCCGCTGGAGTCTGACTCCGAGGATTGATCAGGGCAACAGTAGTTTTTGTTTACAGCTTTTGTTTAGTTTTTTATGTATGGCTACAGGTTTTAAGTTTTCTCTAGGCATTTCCCTACAAATTTGTAGCCTTTTGTTTAGTGGTTTTCATATGTAAAATGGCTACAATTTGTGTTTAATTTACTTAATGAAAATTCCTTTTGCACTTTGCTATTATTTGTGCTAAATTGTGTTATTGGATCATTCATTCATGTATACTTGCCGACTAGATAGTTAGGCAATTTTAACTTCAAAAAATGGCTGTGGCACATGTCGATCGGCATGGGGCCTAGATATTTGGCCGGTTAGATTACTAAATCTGCCCTTGCCCCAGCCAGTGCATGAACTCCAAAACATTCATGTATAATTGCCGTTTAGATGATTAGGCAATTTTAACTCCAAAAAGCCGAAAATTAGTATATGGAGTGGCTGTGGCACATATCGATCGGCATAGGGCCTAGATGCTTGGCCGGTTAGATTAATAAATCTGTCCTTGCCCCAGCCAGTGCATGAACTAAAAAACATTCATGTATAATTGCCGTTTAGATGATTAGGCAATTTTAACTCCAAAAAGCCAAAAATTAGTACATGGAGTGGCTGTGGCACATATCGATCGGCATAGGGCCTAGATGCTTGGCCAGTTAGATTAATAAATCTGCCCTTGCCCCAGCCAGTGCATGAACTCCAAAACATTCATGTATAATTGCCGTTTAGATGATTAGGCAATTTTAACTCCAAAAAGCCAAAAATTAGTACATGGAGTGGCTGTGGCACTTATCGATCGGCATGGGGCCTAGATGCTTGGCCGGTTAGATTAATAAATCTGCCCTTGCCCCAGCCAATGCATGAACTCCAAAACATTCATGTATAATTGCCATTTAGATGATTAGGCAATTTTAACTCCAAAAAGCCAAAAATTAGTACATGGAGTGGCTGTGGCACATATCGATCGGCATCCGTCTTTTAGAGTTTAGCGTTAATGAAATCGCCTCGAGGTCGCTGCAAGCATTAGAAATAAATGGGATGGACTCTTCGCGCCAGTAACTTCACTTTCTGTGTTCAAACTTAATTTAAAACAATTTGTTGCGTGGGGTTAGATAAGTGCGAATGTCAAATAGAGTTTTCTTCAACAGCAGAAGAGAAGCGCGAACTTTGACTAAGCTTGATACTGCAATGAATCGCAGCAACGAACCCACCCGTGCGGGAGGTAGGGCATCCAAAGAACGGGAAAAACGTCAGCCTCCAAGTCGTCGAAGCAGATCACCCCGAAAAGAGAAACAACAACGGGGAAGTTCTCCGCGACCGCGACCGAGACCGAGAAATGAGGCTGACGTGGTGCCGCGACCGTTGAGTTTTTCAGTTTTCGTGGGGAATAAACTGATGACAGAGGCGGACTCCATTATCAAGGACCCAGGTGTGGCGGTCGAGTTTGCTCGACAGATTTTTCCACCGGAGGTCTAGCAGTCGATGGTTGGTCGACAAGATTTCGACGTATTTCGAGAGGGCATCCACGGGGCAGTGAAAGGGCTGTATACCGCCTATGAAGTCGGTATGCGCCTGTGCGCCGCGCGACGAGAAATAGAGAAGAAGGACGAAAGAATTGGTAGCTTGGAGGCTCGCACAGAGAAGGCCGAGTGTGAGCTTAGGGAGCTTAGGAAGGCTCAAACCACCGAGCCCCGTGCGGTGGGTCAATCCAACCTGATCGTGGAGGAGAGGGTGACTCAACGATCACGCCATCGCCGACCGAGATACAGCAAGCATGTTCACTGTAGAGAATTCGAGGAACATGGGTTACGAACAGGGCTTCCATGCGGTCGGAAGGTTCGGATCGACAAAACCAAAGAGAAACTCGCGGAGGAGGTCTTCCGATGTGAGAACCGGGGATTTAAGCACAGTTGGATCGAGGCACTTCAGGCCGCGGAGACTCTCCGAGCAAAGGGTGTTAATTCGGCATTGCCGTTGTACCAGCGTGATCATTTTCCCTTTTCTGCTTTTGAAGTCGAAAAGAGTGACGATGAGGGAGACGCCGGATAAGAACACATTGTGATGCTCAAAACGCAAATTGCGTTAAAAACTATGTAATCATTGGCTGTCTGAATAAAATGTTTTGTTTTCAATGTTCGTGTTTCTTTATAATTTTTGTTCGACACAGATATGTTTGCATAAATGTGTTTTATTGTATAAATGTTTGAATAAATGTGTTTTAGATGATTAGATAGACATTGACCGTTGGGAGTTCATTTCAAATGTATATATGCCTTAATGTGAAAACGGTTTTTGCTGGCTCGTTATAACAGAGCGTTCATTAAATATTTATTCAGCATACGTGTTACGCACAGCCCTGGCCATAATCCGGAAGCTTTTTCGGCCAAAAGAAGTCATGCACCAATGAGGCTCTGAATTTGGAGGCCTTTTCGGCCCAAAGGCATCATGCGCCGAAGGGCATTCTGGAGACTATTTGGCCAATCGTGATATCCACGAAGGGCGCTCCGAATCCGGAGGCTTTCTTGGCCCAGAGACGTCATGTGCCGATGGGGCTCCGAATCTGGAGACTTAGTTTGGCCAATCGTGATATCCACGAAAGGCGCTCCGAATTCGGAGGCTTTATCGGCCCAGAGACGTCATGCGCCGATAGGGCTCCGAATCCAGAGGCTTTATCGACCCAAAGACGTCATGCGCCGATAGGGCTCTGAATCCGGAGACTTAGTTTGGCCAATCGTGATATCCACGAAGGGCGCTCCGAATCCGGAGACTTATCGGCCCAAAGACGTCATGCGTCGATGGGGCTCCGAATCCAGAGACTTAGTTTGGCCAATCGTGATATCCACGAAGGGCGCTCCGAATCCAGAGGCTTTATCAGCCGAAAGACGTCATGCACCGATGGGGCTCCTAATCCGGAGACTTAGTTTGGCCAATCGTGATATCCACCAAAGGCGCTCCAAATCCGGAGGCTTTATCGGCCCAAAGACGTCATGCGCCGATGGGGCTCCGAATCTGGAGACTTAGTTTGGCCAATCATGATATCCACGAAGGGCGCTCCGAATCCGGAGGCTTTATCAGCCCAAAGACGTCATGCGCTGATGGGGCTCCGAATTCGGAGACTTAGTTTGGCCAATCGTGATATCCAAGAAGGGCGCTCTGAATCCGGAGGCTTTATCGGCCCAAAGACGTCATGCGCCGATGGGGCTCCGAATCTGGAGACTTAGTTTGGCCAATCGTAATATCCACGAAGAGCGCTCCAAATCCGGAGGCTTTATCAGCCCAAAGACGTCATGCACCGATGGGGCTCCGAATCCGGAGACTTAGTTTGGCCAATCGTGATATCCACAAAGGGTGCTCCGAATCCGGAGGCTTTATCGGCCCAAAGACGTCATGCGCCGATGGGGCTCCGAATCCGGAGACTTAGTTTGGCCAATCATGATATCTATGAAGGGCGCTCCGAATCCGGAGGCTTTATCGGCCCAAAGACGTCATGCGCCGATGGGGCTCTGAATCCGGAGACTTAGTTTAGCCAATCGTGATATCCACGAAGGGCGCTCCGAATCCTGAGGCTTTATCGGAACACTTTTGAACTGGATTTGGAAGTGAGTAAACTAGGATCTTTGCATTACAAAAGTGGTGCTCGTACACGTTAAACCATTTGGAACTAGTATCATTCCCCACAAGTCAGGTTTAATGATAGAATTTTCATAAGTACATTGAATTCCAAGGCCGTGGGAGGATTCTTCCAGACATGTCTTTAAGCCAATACGCCCCTACCCCTATGATCGAATCTACCTGATACGGGTCGTCCTAGTTGGGGCCCAATTTTCCATCAGCCGATTTTCTGGCTGCCGGAAATACTTTCTTCAAGACCAACTCTCCTGGTGTATAGCGGCGCAGCTGAACACGTTGATTGTATGACTTGGCTAGCTGTTGCTGGTATCGTGCCATGGAGGCAAGGGCGCGGTCTCTTCGTTCTTCAATTAGAATCAAATCCAAAGCCAGCATCATGTCGTTTCGGCCCATATCAAAAACTTGCGATTTCAGGGTCGGGTGGCCGATCTCCAGGGGTATGATTGCCTGGGTTCCAAAACATAAAACAAATGGCGTTTCTCCGGTGGATCTCCTCGGCGTAGTTCGATGTGCCCACAATACACTCGGTAATTCTTCGACCCATTTGCCCTTGGCTTTCTCCACCTTTTCTTGATGCCGTCCAAGATGGATTTGTTAGAGGCTTCTACTTGACCATTGCTCTGAGGGTAAGCCAGCGTGGAGAAGTAGGGCCGGATACCATACTTGTTGCACAACTCCCGGTAGACGCCACAATCAAACTGGGTGCCGTTGTCTGAGATAAGAGCTCTTGGAATGCCGAATCGTGTTATGATATTTCTCTACACAAAGCGCTTGACATCAGCATCTCGAATGTGCGTTAATGCCTCTCTTTCGATCCATTTTGTGAAGTAGTCTGTGGCGACGATCAAGTACCGCTTGTTGCCCGGGGCCCTCAGCAATGGTCCTACGATATCAAGCCCCCACTGGGCAAACGGCCAGGGACTGGTGATGGAGCTTAACTCTTTAGCAGGCAGATGGGTTAATGGGGAAAACTTCTAGTACTGTTCACATTTTTTCGCATAGCATTCGGCATCAGATCTCATTGTCAGCCAATAATACCCCTGTGTTATAGCTCACTGGGCCAAAGAGCGCCCGCCGGAATGTGCGCCGCAACTGCCTTCATGTATTTCGGCCAAAAGCTCTTCGACTTTGTCCAGATGCACGCATTCTAGGTATGGGCCAAAAAGGGACTTTTTGTAAAGCTTTCCTTGCGGATCCAAGTTGTAACCCAGGGCTTTGTTTCGCAGCTTGTGCGTTTCTTTCTTGTCCTCTGGGAGCTGTTCGGAAGACAGGAATGCGGCGATGGGATCCATCCAACTCGGTCCCGATTCTATGATATTGACCTGGACTTCCTCCGGACCAATGCTTGGCTCCGGGATAAAACCCACCTCGATGGTCCGTTTAATCTCTAAGTTAATGGCGGAGGCTAGGCAGGCCAGGGCGTCTGCATGCGTGTTCTGATCACGTGTTATCTGATTCAATTCATGATGGTCAAATTTTGTTAGCAACGAGTTAGCCGTTTTCATGTAAGCCGCCATACGGTCATTTCTTGCCGCGTACTCCCCTTCAGCTGATTGATTACCAGTTTTGAATCGCAAAATACAAGCAAATGCCAAGCACCCAGAAGATGTGCATTCCGCAAACCGGCTAGAAGGGCTTCGTATTCGGCTTCGTTATTTGACGCTTCGAAGCCGAGTTTGACGGCCTACTCAATTATTGTGCCGTCAGGAGCCATGATTACTACTCCGGCTCCACTGCCCCATTGATTGGATGACCCATCACAGTATAATTGCCGAATGTCCCCAACATAGATTCTCCAGTTCAGCTTAGGTCGAATTTCATCAGACTTGAAATCGGCAAGACCCCCGGTAAATTCAACTACAAAGTCGGCAAGCACCTGCCCCTTGATTGAGGTTCTTGGTAGAAACTGAATGTCGTATTGGCCGAGTTCAAGAGCCCACTTTGAAACGCGTCCTGATGCTTCCGCACTACGTAGTACTGATCGGAGGGGGTAGTATGTTAACACCCTGATGCTGTGCCCCTGGAAGTAATGCATCAGTTTTCTTGCCGCCATGACTAAGGCTAGGATGAGTTTCTCCAGCGGCAGGTAGCGTGTTTCGGCGTCGACCATTGCCTTGCTCACATAATACACTGGCTGCTGCTCCCCTAACTTTTCCTTAATCAGTACGGCGCTGACGGCCCGGTCAGAAACTGCCAGATACAAGATGAGCGGGTCGCCTGCCGAGGGTGTTGTCAAGAAGGGAATTGATCGAAGGTAGGTTTTGAGACCGTTGAAAGCGGCTTCGTACTCCGCGGACCATTCGAAAGACTTTCCCTGCCATAGTGTATGGAAGAAGTGTTGGCAGTGATCTATAGACCGACTGATGAACCTGTTGAGTGCGGCGGCCATCCCCATCAACTTTTGAACCTCTTTTACCGAACGAGGGGAGCCGAGTTCCAAGATTGCTGTGATTTGCCTCGGGTTGGCCTCGATTCCTCGGTGGTTGACAATGTAACCCAAGAACTTGCCAGAGCCGATCCCAAACGCACATTTGGAAGCATTCAGCTTCATTTTGTATTTGCGTAGAATGCCGAATGTCTCCTCTAGATTGGCTATATGATTCTGCTCTTCCTTAGATTTGACCACCATGTCATCAATGTATACTTCCATAGTGTGGCTGAGTTACTCTTTGAACATGATGGTGACTAGTCTCTGGTAAGTTGCCCCTACATTCTTCAGCACAAAAGGCATAACCTTGTAGCAATAGGTTCCTCTTGGGGTGAGGAATGCAGTTTTGCCTTGGTCCTCCGGATGCAAGGCAATTTGATGGTAGCCTCTGTAGGCATCAAGGAAGCTCATGCGCTGATGATGTGCCGTAGCATCTACCAGTTGGTCTATCCTTGGGAGAGGAAAACAATCTTTGGGGTAGGCTTTGTTCAGGTCCATGAAATCAACGCAGAGTCGCCAGGTCCCATTCTTCTTCTTCACAACCACAGTATTAGAGAGCCATGTAGGGTAGGTCACTTCCCTGATTGTCCCGACGTCAAGCAACCGGTCAACCTTTTCAACAATTGCGGCAGTGTGCTCTACGGCTGATCGCCGGCTTTTCTGAATGATCGGTTTGCATTTAGGGTCAACATTTAAACGGTGTTGCGAAACAGACGGATCTACACCCGGCATCTCATATGGAGTCCACGCAAATACATCAAGGTTGCTAAGCAGGAAGGAAATTAGCTGCTGTCGGTCGGCTTGATTTAGGGAGGCGCCGACCATGAAGAACCTGTCTGGGTTGCCGTTGATTTCAATTCGATCTAGGTCTTCCGTGGCCTTTTCATTAGGAAGCCGCCCAACGTTGTCGAGGCTCTCACGATCTGTTACCTCAATAGAGTTCACTTGCAACTCCTTTGGCATCTTTTCAGCAAGGAGATAACATGCTTGTACTGATTTCTGAGAGCTACAGATTTGCTCAATGCCATGTTCTGTGGGGAAGCGTAACAGCTGATGATAGGTGCTTGGCACGGCCTGCATAACGTGCAACCAGGATCGCCCCATGATGAGATTATACGGCGATGGCAACCTGACGACCAAGAATTCTACATCCACTGTTCGGGAGCCTGCTCGGACTGGTAGTGTGATTTTCCCCAATGGGTATTCTGGATTGGCGTTGAAGCCGAATAATGGATAAAGAGCCGGAGAGAGATCCGATTCTGAGAAGCCGAGTTTGGTGAATGTCTTGTAATACATAACCTCTGATGTGCTCCCCGGATCAATGAGTACGTGCTCAATGGTGAATCAATTTACGCGTAACTCAATTACTAAGGGATTGGTGTGAGAAAGTGTCACTCCGGCCAGATCTGAATCATCAAAAGAAATGCTTGCAGCTTCATGGGGCCGTTTAGCCGGAGTGAGTTGATTTTGAGGGTAGGGATTCGACTGAATCGTATGCACCACGGATGAAATTGGCAGGCTACATATCATGTGGATCACGCCGAGTGGAGGGGAATCCTGTCTCAAGGCTATTGCTTTGGTTGTGTTGCCCTTTCGGACGTACTGTTGTAGCCGACCATCTTGTACCAATTCCTCTAGGTGATCCTTCAATGCATAACAACTCTCGTTTTCATGGCTATGATCCTTGTGATACTCACACCGCCTATCCCGTCTTCAAGTGTCGGGAGGTCCCACCATCTTTGACGGCCACTTGAAGAGCGCAAGATGTTGGATTTTGGACATGACCATGTTGATCGATTCTGACAACTCAGTATATTTCTTTTCGGCGTGCCTTGTGCGTCTGCTGTCGATTTGTAGTTGTTCATTTGCTCGGTGGGAGCATTGGTCACTTGATCGGCGAGAATCTCGTCTCTTATCTCGTTTCGCCCGATGCCGTGGTTCAGGGCTCTGAGGTGCTACTGAATTTAACGGCTGAGCAGTTTCAGCAGGAGCCGTCTTGTTGGTCATATTTCTGGCTTTAACCCTCAAGGCATCATCTTCCACTTTACAGTATTCTTTAACTTTCTTCATCAACGACCAAACTGTTTTAGGGGGCCGTCTGGTCAAAGAGTTACGGAGGGCACTGTCAGGATGCAGCCCCATCTTGAAGGCGGTGATGGCCATGGAGTCATTGCAAGCATCGTCTACCAGATTGAAACATTCCCAATACTGCGCCGAGTAGGCACGAAGGGTTTCCCCCGGTTGAATCTGCATTGCCCAGAGGGAATCGGCTTGCTTTGGCTGGACCTCATTAGTGATAAACCTTGCCCTGAAGGATTTTTGGAGTTGGTGGAAGCTTTTAATCGAAGCCAGCTCTAGTTTATAATACCACCTGATAGTTACTGGTCCCAAACTGCTCAGAAATATTCTGCACATCAAAGCCTCGTCATCTGCATGCAGCGTCATGGCTTGCTTGTAATAGCGGATGTGATCGGTGGGGTCTGATTTACCGTCGTACAAGGTGAATAACGGTGCTTTGAATTTCTTGGATAGCACTGCCTTTGCAATCCGTCGTACAAAGGGGTCGTGCTGATCTTCATCTAAACTGTTTCTTCTTCGCTTATGCCTTATACGGGGACTTTCTTCAAAAGAACTGGTAGTTTCAGGTCATCCCTTCTTCCTGGGCTCCGAGGATAATGAGTCGGAGTCGCTATCAGTGTCGTCTTGTCGGGCTCGAGGTCGTCGACCACCTGCCTTTGTAGGTCGTTTCGGATTTAGGCGTACAGCTTGTTTGGACTTCGCCACTTCCAAGGCCAAATCTTGACGGAGACATTCATTCTCAACGATTATATTCTCCAACCTCTGTTCGTTTTGCTTTGCTTGTTCCATGATCTCCTGCATTGTCTCATGCTCCGAAGTCGAGGGTGAGGCGAAGTTCAAGGCACGTCTAGCGACGATAGTCTCTGGTCCAAGCATGTTTGTTGGAGTGAGGTCGTCTCTTTGTGTGGTTTCGTCAATGACTATCGGAGGGTCTTCTGTTACGCTCGCCATGGATGTATTTGAGTATTCCCACAGACGGCGCCCATTGTGGAGAAGTGGTTTGAAAATACTCTTCTGATCCTGGGGGACGCTAATGATCCTCTGTTAGTCACCTGAAAAGGAACAAACACTCCGGTCGGGGGTGCCGGAATTAGCACTCCGACGGGCAAGTCAGTCTCTACACTCAAGATTACTTGTATTCTAAGTTAAGCATAATAGTTCTCACATACCCCTTTCTGGCTGATGTTCTTCTATTTATATATTTTCTTTCTTGGGCCTCGGGCTGGGCCTACCTTTAGTTCGCCATTCGGCTTCTTTTAAAGCAAACTGCTTTTCACTAGGCCCCTTACCTAACCGGCCTTTTGACCGAATAGGGTATGATTTGAAATTGCGGGACGAAGCTGAATACTATATTTATATTCCAACTCTCCAAGTTTAGCCATTCGGCCTCTTTACGATCCCCATTATTCGGCCCCCACACTCACAATTCTTTATTCAAAGGAATATTACACCTAGGTGTTTATTTACCCATCTCTTTTCTCTCATCTTTTTGATGTGGGACAAGCCATAAAGCTAAAAGAGCCTTCCAAGAAAACAAGGAAGGTTTTTGAAATAATAAAAAATAAACCCATTTGATTTTAGAAAATCCCCAACAATCCTCCACTATTTTCAAAATAAAGAAGAAGTCCCAATTCTTATGGTAGACTTATGCATAGGCGAAGGGTATCTTTCGATTTGAACCAATCATTTCGTACATCTCAAAATTAGTCAGGATGGCATAGTAGGCGTATCTTCGAACTAATGATCCACAATGACTAACCGGACACATTATACACACAATTCTAAATTGACAAAGGTATCCAAGAAGCTGACACGTGGATTAGTCTTGTGTCTATATGTGGGCACCATGCCTTTTTCGAGTCTAAGGCCTGTTTGCCACACTAACTCACTTTGACCAACAAAGAGTTGCCACTTAATTTTTAAAGGGGAACTAAGAAACCTTTAATAATGGAAACTAAATTAAGGACCAGTCCATCACAACTAAGAAAAATTCAGGGTTCATGAGCTTAGATACAAAAGGAGAAGGTCATTGAATAATAGCATCCCCTTTTGCCCAATCTAAAGATTAGCCTCTACAAACTTTCTATTTTATGATTTTAGTGACAAATTATTCATACAATTCATGTTAAGCCCGAAAACCCCTAACTAACCTAAACTATGTGATTTGAGAAATAATGAATATCATTTACTTTAGATTGAATGAATAAAGTCATATTTTTCATTAAAAAAGTGATTTTTCATCAAAAGTGAATTTTTGATAATCCATGGTCTTAAACGCAAACTAAAATAAACAATATTCATAAAAATCAATCAACACACACAATTCTGCATAGAAAACACCTAACTTGCATAATGGAAAAACAATGCAAGAAGCACACACATGCTAAGAAGGACAAGAAGACTTACCCGGGCACCCACTTCCAGCGTCTTTCATGCATAGACATAAATTAAATATAACCTAATATGCAACTAAACATGCAAAACATGAACTTAGGCCCGGCTTGAGGCGATTACCATGGTGAATATGCAGGAAATACAAATAACAAGTAAAAGAGTAAAAATACTAGAAAACTACATGATAATCAAACCGGACCATGCTTGATTACAATACGATTAATATAAGCCTAACAATGTTGTTTTAATGAAATAAAGAAAATATGCAAAATAAATACAAAAAATCTAATAAAACTAACAATCTACATGATGAAATGGTGAACTAACAACCTAACATGGATAAACACTAAAAAAAGTAAAGCAAAAAAGGGTATTGGAATACAGAAGTTAAAGGGGTTTTACCTGCTGGTTTTATTAAACCAAAGAAAACACAGAGAATGGTGCAAGAATAGTTGAGTTCCTTGTTTGCAAGCCTCCCTCAAGCAAGATTTCTGAGTTTTGTTCAAGTTCTTCCAACTTTCAGAGTATTTGCAGAGGTTTAGAGTTGCTCAAGGTGAAGGGATTTCGGAGCTAGGGCAAGGAGGGGGGGAGAAGAGGGTGTTTTTGCTCTCAAATGCTCAAAAAGCTCTCAAGTTCTTAACTTCCTGAAAGGGAGGGGGGCTTTTTATATAGACAGAGGGGAAGGTTCTGGAGCCCCTCCTAGAGTTCTATCGCTTTCTCCCTTCGCTTTCTCTAAAAATGCACTAGGATTGAGTTACCAAAAATAAATCTATCACGCTTGGATGTGCGCACGCACAAACTTTGTGTGCACACATGTTTTGTCTTGGTACACATGTCATGCACGCATGCCCAAGTGGAAGGTCCCATGCCCTTGGCTTGCTTGTGGCCCAAGTAAGCCCAAATTGCCTTTTAATAAATGTTTTGGATAAAACTGGTCACTAATTTTGAAAAATATATTTGATCAAAGAACAATCGGGTCTCTCTTTCTTTCTTGGGGTTAAAAAGTTGATTTTTGGCTAAAAACAGGTCCAGGGGTAAAACAATCATTTTCACAAAAAGTTGATTTATGGCCAAAACAGGTTTATACCGTAACTCCAAACAACTTTAAATATTTCAAGGATGAAATAATCACCGTTTCATCATCAGGAGGCTTTCAAGAGCCCGAAGGCTTAAGGTCAGTCAAAATGGGATATTTACAATTGCCATTCTTTAACAAAACTCAAGCAATCATTAAGTGATATGGAGTGAATGTCAAAGAGCCGAGACCATCCCAGTTGACCTGACCCTAAGGCTTAAAGTAGTGCCAACATTCATGCAAGTGATCGAACCTGCAAGTTGTCTATATATCCTTGATGTATGGAATCAAATCAGTGTAGTTTGGGGGCGGTTGTGTAACAATTTATACGTGAGTGAGTGTATGCAATAAGCACTCAAACATTCATCCAAGCATGCAATCTAAAAAGAGAAGAGCAGGCGATACCTGCCATACTCACCTTGTTGTGCCAAAGCCTATGCCAAGTTCATTTCCATTCATTTCCAAGTTATGCCAGTCCTGCAAATTTTCCAAACAATAATACACACCGCAGTATGGCTAGAATGATGCCATTATGATGCCAATGTATGTTATTCCATGTGAGGCATGGGGATTACTAGATGCCATTCCATGCTCGTATTGAATTTGTGCTATTCTATGCTCATATTGACAATGCATAGTGTAGACACCCCATTTTGACCAACCTTAAAACTTAGGTGCTCTTTTCTGAACACCCAATGATGAAACCGAGATATGCTAATCATATGAGTTCCTCAACAAGAAACTCGAGAGTTAAGCTTTAAATCCCAACCAAGTACCTATTTTGGCCAAAATGCTTTTCGACCAATTAAAAACCCTTTTCAAAATATGTTTGGTTGCACAGTTCTAGACATCTCCATAATGTCTTAAGGCTCATCTTTTCAAACTTAAAATGTTGTCTCCTTTCAAATGGAACGAGAAAAGAATATAGTGTGATGAATGGGGAGGGTGGAATCCTCTGAAATACCTATTTTTCCATTCAAATCATACTAACTTTACATTATTTATCCAACGATGTATATTCCAGCTGGCCGGACAACAGTTCATGGCCAAATGGGAATATAGTCAGCTAGATATATAATAGTACGACCGACTGAATTGTCTAAGAACAAAGCATTTTTTGGAATTTCGGCATTTTTTGCAAGATTTTCATAAATATCTTAGATATTTATTTCCAAAACTTTGTAAATAGAGGACGAAAGTTCATTTGATAGGGTTAACAAATTTTTCCCAAAGCCTAAGAAGAGAATTGAGAGCTTCCTTCCCGCATTTCACCTTTAACCTCCATTTTCTCAAGTTCAAACCTCAAAAACATCATTAAGCTTGACTCTAAGCTTCTTATTGAGGATTTTGAACATCCTAAGCTACATCTAAAAGACCTTGAGGGTACCAAGAAAGAGTTTCAAAATAAAGAAGAAAAGAGGTGAACTTTTGAACTTTGTACCATCTTTTATCTCTTGTTCTTCATTCCTAAGCTCTGAATTCTATTGTAGGCTTGTTGTAATCTTGTAATAAGTCCTCATGGATGTGGTTGGGGGTAGCAAGTAGCCATCCATCCATTGAGTTGATAGTTTCCTTACTTTTTGTGACGCCCCAAAAATCGGGAACATCAGATAATATATTAACCATTAAATACAAGGTTTATCTAAGGTTACAAGAGTAGGAAATGTCACTAATGAGTCCTTTGGCTAATAACCAAGCAAGATCCCAGGAAGGTCGAAGGAGTCAAAATAGCCCCCCTTCAAAGTCCAACAACCTTAGATAGCAAAGCTACCTTTTTGACAGATCTTGACAAGGTATTAACACAAGGACTGCATGAGTTGACGGAGTATAAGGATAGGTTACAAATGTTATATATGTACAAGTTACAAAATCATGTCTTAAATACAACATGGGATCTATCACTTACAATCTCAAAACACGTTTACAAACTAGTTTCTAATCCTCCTAGGGTAGCCGTACGTCCTCAAATGCTTCAGCTTTGCCTTCGACCGGTCTAATAGTCTTTAATACCTGGCATGAAATGCCATGAGCTTTGAATGCCCAGTAAACGCACACACACCCCGTCCCTTTTTCCCAATCCAATACATCATCACATTTATAGCAAGCAAGTAGTGAAACATGATATTCAAGTCAATAACAACAATTTCAGTAATAGAGGAAAGGAACATGTCATTCAAATAGATAACAAAGGTTATAATGTTAGTGGTTAGTATTCTAGAAATCCCCCAAAGAGATTTCATCCTCCCAACCACAAGAATTGGACACCGGACTATTCGGAACTCCCCCTTTTGCTGCTTTGTTGCAGAACTAACCTCGGATGCCTACCAATGGTTATATACCGCGTAGCACCAACCGCAGGGCCTCAAAAGGGACAGCGAAAAGAAAAAGGTTTTATCTCCTGAATCCAACCTTATCCTTTCAAAAAAGTTTTATCATCCTGAATGTCCCATCCGGACCCAACCTTATCTCACCAATCAAACCATCGCAAAGAGTCTGAATACGTCTGTTCCATTCTAGGGTTTACGCGACAATCGCTTGCACAAGACTTAAACTTCAATTGGGGAGCACATCCCATCAATCCATACATAACACATTATCATCTCTTCATTATTCAAGTGATCGAAACCCAATACCGTTCCAATTAAGTTTTCCGTTTGGATCAATGTTTTAAGCCAAGTTAGAACAAACTCAACAAGATAGTAATATCCACATAAGCATGAGCATCATTAAAATGAAGAAGATAAGGAACATAACCATAACACATGCAATATCATACCAAGACATGATCATAAACTAATAAGCATATTCATGAACACAAGAGCATAAAACACCCACACAAAACTAAATTTCTAGATTCAATACCATTTAAAGATTAAAATCAAATGGGCTATTTCAGATGTTTCCCGAACCTAGCCTTCGTATGGTTCGTAGAGATTTCAATCTAGTTTTCAGAACATGTTTCGGAAATGTGATAGCTTTTCTAGATTTTTAGTTGTTTAACAAATGCTCCAGTGCTTTCCAGATTCGTCGATCGTTACAAAAATCAGATTTTCTCATAAACCGCTCACTCATTTTCAATGAAACCAATTTTAGTTGAAAGATAACTCCTTAAGGAAGATTTTTACATAAAATGGAGGTCCAGAAGATTTTTATACATTTTTCTAGAATTTTTGAAAGTTGGTTGTAAAATAGATTTTTCTGGCATAGTTCTTGAAAATAGAAAGTTGATGAGAAAAAAGGTTGGCTAGGGGAAATTTTTCACTTCTCTTGTGATAAAAACATGATAAATAATATGTATTAAACTCAGAAATTTAAGGTGAAGGTGTGCCTTTGGAAATTTTGAGAGTTTGATATGGAAAAAGGTAGTCTTATACCAATTAAGAGAAATACAAGAAGGGTAGAATCAAGGCTCAACTCGTTTCATTTTTAACATGGGAATACTATCAAAACAAATTTGAAATGAATGTTTACAACTTCTAAGAGCATGTATTTGAAAAATGAAAATAAAAGAGAGAGTTGTGTTGTGGCTTACTTGCTAGGCTAGGCCAAGTTGAACAAGATTGCTCTCCTCTTCCTTCCTCTCCCTCTCAAGACTTTTCTCTTGCTCTCCTTTCTCTCCTCTAGGCCGAATGTAGGTGTGTGTGTGTGTTGTTTGTGTCTGCTATGCTAAGTGGGTGGTTTTATATATAGGCAAATTTGGTGTGAAAAGACACAAAGGCCCATTAGTTGGAATTGGTTTAAAAAGTTTGGATTTACTTGGAGTCTAATGGAATAGGGAGTGATTAGGGGACTTAATTATGTGATTAGACAAGATTTAGTTGGTCTCTAGTTGGAATGGAACTAGGTTGGGAACATAACCCTTGTACTTGGTACTTTGCTTCTAGAATGTCATAATTAAAAGTCTTGAAAATTGGTCCCTCACACTCTCCTAGGTTGGCCGGCCATGGGGAAGAGAAATGGGGAATATTTTATTCAATTTTTGAGTACTATGGACATATTCCCAATGTATATAGATAGATCCACAAATTGATTTGATGATACTATAGTATAAAAAGTACATGTACTAGTTTTGGGCAAATCTTGAAATTAATAAAAGAAGTGAGGGCTTGAAATTAAACTCATGTATTGGAACCTTATTTGTATATTTAATTATGATCTAGTTAGGTTTAGGGCTAATTTAAATACCTTCTAGTTAGAAGTACACTCATAGCAAATTTTTATAGGTACCAAGGTCATCATTGCTCCAAGATTTCAAGGGATTTGTTTGCACTAAAGTACAATGATTATAGCCTAGGAGGTATGATAGCTAGCCACGTGCTCAAGATTTGGAGAGATTTTCCTATTTATTTTGTGTACAAATTCCATAGATATTGTGTACAAAAAGATTTGATGAATAAGAGGTACAAATATATATATATATATACAATGGTACTAACTTGGGGTCAATTTGTGATTTAAGTAAAATATGAGGGCTAAGGCCTTAATTTATGAATTGGAACATTTATTTTAGAATAGAATTTAACTAAGTTAGGGTTAAAGAATCTAATTCGGTTTGAATTTCTTGTTTCGAACAAAAATGCGATCAACCGACGAACATGATAAAGACCAGGAAAAAACCTAGGGTTTTCAAGTGGTAATTTCATATTTACGGAGTCAATTAGAGTATTTGAAATTATTTCCAAGTTTCCGAAATCGATTAGGGTTTGCGGGTTTTCAGTTGGTGCATGTATTTTGATCCAAGGGTTAAAATTGCAATTAATTAAGAAGTTGAGCAATTTCAAAGAAATATTTTAAAAGTAAGGGACCTAATAGGGTTTACAAAAGTTAGGGGTCTCACACTTTTCCAGAGTTTTAATCTCTTTTCTTGCTTTCTAAAGCTATAATATTTTGTTGTGGTATATTTGGAACCTTGTGGATGTGATTGGAGGTAGACATTAACCATCCATCCACAAGTTTGGTTATGTAAAGTAAATTCTTTCATACTTTCTCATCACATATCTCATCATTCCATCATATTGGTCCCTATGTCTCGACCCATACTCAAGTCAAATGAGTGAAAGTGGTTGTTTCATAGGGCAAGATGAATGATTTTTGAGATTTGATGTTGAGAAAGTGGTTGTCCTTCATATTCATTGATTTTTCTTGGAAGTAAGATAAGAAGTTTTAGGTTTTAAGATGTTGAAAACTCTCTTCTTCATCATTGGTGAATATTGAAAGGAGTGGAAACACCCTTATTTCATGAATAGAAGAGGGAGTCTTCAATAGCCTTTGATGGATTTCTGGCTTTAAAGGCAAAGCTTCCACTAAGAAATGATAGGCATTAATCTACTCTCTTCAATTAATAGTATGAATTTGGGTACTAACCCGCCCCTATTTACAAAGAGATAATTATAGGGTCCTACCAACTCGTCCCACATGCATTAGGGTTTGAACACTTGGACACTTATTCGGACCCTCTTGCATGAGGGCAAATATGTAATAATGGTGTTTACTTAGCATTTCTCATGCATTAGGATTCGAACACTTGGACACTTATTCGGACCCTCTTGCATAAGGGCAAATATGTAATAATAGTGTGTGTCTTCCAATCCCCATTTCTTTATTCCTTTTATTTACCCGCTTATAATGGTAGCATAGAACATCATGTTTACTTAGCATTTCTCATGTTCGCATCTACTCGTCTCACATGCATTAGGGTTCGAACACTTGGACACTTATTCGGACCCTCTTGCATTAGGGCAAATATGTAATAATGGTGTATGTCTTCCAATCCCCATTTCTTTCTCCCTTTTATTTACCCGCTTATAATGGTAAGGAGAGGTAGAAAGGATGAACACCCCTTGGAAGTTGTGTTTTGTTTTGTTTTGTTCCTTTTACACAAAAAAAAATAATGTTCATCCCAAAAAATTGGACCAGCTGGACCCCTATTTGATTGGCCGGATGATTTTGTAGCCAGCGTAGTAAGACTTATTCCCAAGCAGAGCAGAGCAGAACGTGACAGTTTCTGGGGGAGTGTTCTCCTAGAATTTTGAGTTACTCTTTTGTAATTCTAATTTATTTAGCATGATTTGTTAGATTCAACAGTAATTTGGCTGAATCAATCCATTTGTTATAATAATTCCTCCAACCCCACGTCTTATTTATTCATTTGTTATAATAATTCCTCTCACCTTTCTTTCTTATTCATTCAAATTGTTGTAATAACTTCCAACCCCATGTCTTTCTATCATTTTATTTACATGTTTTCTTTGTATTTTGTATATAGCATCGTGTTTTATTTATCATACCCAAGTTGTGCATTCATTTTTTTTCAAGCATATGGATTTGGTTCATTTGCATTTATGGATTTTATCAATTCAAAATGTGGTTCTATGTGCTATCTCATGTCCTGAAAAGATACACATGCCATTTGGTAGTAATCGAATCCCTAGCTGCATATTGTGGGTATATTGCATTAACTATCTGTATATAGGATCGTGCATTTATTTGTACTGGGTGAGCATTTTTTTCACTTTAGCATTTTGTGTGTACATGTTATTTATCATACCCCTTGCTATACCATGAGGCTAGATGCTTAATTGAAAAATCTATATGGATGCTAGTAGATGGAGGTTGTGTTACTTACACTGGAATGTTACTGAGTCTTATTCTGCTTGAGTTTTTTTTAGGCCGAGTTGTACAAAATGCTTTCCAAAATGAATGACATCAAAGCATAACCAGAATAAGCGACACAATCTATATTTGTATGCCTCAAATAATAATGTTAGCATTAATTAAAAATCGAAATATAAATATATGAAGACTATAAAAATCACATCGTGACTTAGTAGATCAGATGAGTGAGGTACTCAATTCATGACCTTCTCCTTTTATTCCTAAGTTCCCAAGCCGAGACACTTTGGTTATGATGGATAGTGGCCTTTGGCACAAGTCACGGGTTTCCTAGTTTTCCCAAAAGATAAGGTGGTGACTCTGAGATCTAGTGATGTGGTTCATTTTCTGGCAAAGGTTTTGCAATAAAATGGATTTTTTGTATAAATTGTTGAATTTGAACCCTCATTTACGTTTCACATTGCACTTGTGGAATTAGATCAAGAGATCGGGAAACCGAACTATTGGTGTGATGACCTCGACCTCCGTGCTATCATATTATATTGATTCAATAAATTTAATTGCATGATTGTGTGTTTAATTGTGTGATTACATGCTTAATTTTGTAGTTATCTGCTATTACTTGGAATACTTGTTCACTTATCGACTTAGAATCAGAAATTGAATGCCCGAACGACTTCAGAAGCTAAAATTGAATAGCCCAATAGACTAATTAGAATATTTAAAATTTTATGGCAACCGTGAAAATTTGACTCGGACCAAAATAATTAGAATAAACTGATTCAACTTAGTTAGAATTGAGCCTACTTAATTAACCTTATTCAACTATGATTAGGCTAAGCTAATCACATGTATATATAAGTGATATAATCCTTACTTGGCCTCAAATACATAATTTGACTGAGATTTTAAGAGGGGGAGAAGAAGAGCTCAACTTAGAGAGAGAGAGAGAGAATAAAGAGAAATTGAAGAAATTGGTAGAGAACTTGAAGGATCAAGCTAGAATACACTAGAATTCACATTCTAGGTATGGAATTCCTCCTTAAATCTTGAAAAAAAAACATGTAGGACATGAACTCAAGAAGTTATGAGTCTATTTGCATATAAGTAGAAAGAATTGACTTGATTATGGAAGAATTGAGTATAATTGCATACATGCATGCATAATCCTTCATCTTTGAGTTCAATTTCCTATGAATTCTTACATGCATGGGACTTTTACACATTTTTTTAGAGAGTTCTTCATGTTTTTACATTTGTCATGCCATTTGATCAAGTTTTGAAAAGATTTGAAAAGAAATTAGGGCAATACATGTCATGCATGGTTCTAACTTCATAGTTTAAGTTTGATTTGAGCAATTGGTTTCAAATTGACTATATTTTCAAGTTTTAAAATGTTTTCCCATGTTTTTGTACCAAAAATACAAGTTTTGGACCTTTGAATATCAAATATGAACTTCAAACACAGTTCTGGAAATTCCAGAATTTGACTAGTCCGTTCGAGCGAAGAAAGTATCGCTCGAGCGTGAAAATCAAGCTCCTAGAAGTTTTTACAAAATTTTGCAGACCGCTTGAGCGACCAAATTGCGCTCGAGCAAAGATCCTTTTTAATCAGTCTTCCACTCGAGCGACCGTCAAGCGACCGTCGAGCGGAAAGTTCATGCAACTAGTACTTTTACAGACCGCTCAATTGACAGAAGTTGCGCTTGAGCGACCATCCTTATTTTTGAACCCCCGCTCGAGCGAAGGAAACTACGCTCGAGCAGAGACCCTGTTTTTAGCAAAGTTTGACTAACTCTTTTATGTGCATACTTGTATCCTCATGTCATTTCGAGTACTCTTAAGCACCAATTGAGCTTATATAATCATGGAATGAGTTTGAAACACACGAGGGAAATTTAATTAAAGCGGAATGGTTATCAAACGGTACTCCAATTGTATTTTTGTTATGTGTTTTGTATAGGTGGACATCCAAGGCCTAGTGACAACATAACCCACAGTGTGTAATAACTTTATAAAGATATGTTCGAGTTATGTTTACTTTTGAAAATGTTATTGTTATCGAAATTAATATATGAATGATTAAATGGTTTATTGAAGTACTACTTGTCCTTAATGAGTCAAGTTCCATTTAAATTTATAATCGTGGCATCATATAGTGAGGCCCTTGCTTGGCGGAAACAATACCATGGCCCATTAACCCTTACATGGGGGAGATTAATACCATGGCCCATTGACCCTTGTCCAGGAAAAACAATACTGTGGCTCATTGGATAATTGAAACACAAAGATTTCTGTTGTTAGACCTTCATGGTCACAGTGAATATTGAACATTGATTGACCCTCGCAGTCCCATTGTTATTAAAGCATAATACTCTATTGGATGTGCTACATGATTTGAATGAAATGATTTTTGAGGCCAAGGTTGACTAGATGTATGAAAATGACATTTGTAATGATATTGAACTTCATTCATATAACCTCTTTATTGTGTTATTACTCATTGGGCATTAGCTCACTATTTATGTATATATATATGTAGGTGAGCAAGTTGGGCATCAAGGATAGAGAGTACCTCGGAGTCACCCAATGGTCAGCCTTTTATGGAACTCCCGAGAAGGAGCCAACTTGGACTCGTGTGGAGCCAAGTAAAGTCTAAACCCGTTTTTGGTTATGAACTCTTAGCTTGGTTTTGGGTTTAGGGATTTTGTGTATGTAAGACTTGACAAGTTTGAATTTGTGGGTTGAACGTTGCTTTTGAAAACTTTTGTGATGTATACACTTACCTTTGGAATGGTTGTACAGTGTTAATGTGAACTTCTTTCATATATGCACAGCTCGATGGACTACTTCTATATTTTAATTTGCTTCCGCTAAGCCCCATAATTCATGTTAATTTGATTTCATTAATAGAGGCCATAGGTAATCAAAGATTACTGGTTGGTCATGACACTAAACCTATAGGGGTGGGTTTGGGTCGTGACAATTGGACCTGCTCGATAACCCCGAAAAGGCACCCCACACATAGCGGTTTATTGAATTGGCGATTTATTGAATTGGTGTTATTCCATGCTCGTATTAAAGGAGGCATAGGGATTTACTAGATGTCATGCTTGTATCGACGAGGCATTGTGGCTTATTGGGTTCTAGCCATGCTTGTATCGACGAGGCATGAAGGTTTATTAGGTGCCACTGGATTCCATTCCATGCTTGTATGGACGAGGCATGGGGGTTTATTGGATGCCATTCCATGCTCGTATCGACGAGACATGGGGTTTATTAGGTGCCATTCCATACTTGTATCAACGAGGCATAAGGGTTTATTGGATGCCATCTCATACTCGTATCGACGAGACATAGGGTTTTATTAGATGCCATTTCGTGCTGGTATCAACTAGACATGGGGGTTTATTGGGTGCCATTCCATGCTCGTATCAGCGAGGCATGGAGGTTTATTGGATGCCATTCCATGTTCGTATCGACGAGACATGGGGGGAATTGGATGCCTTTCCATGCTCGTATCGATGAGACATGGGGGTTTATTGGGTGCAAAGTGGTTCCAAATTTTTTTCCAAAATTTTTTAGAATTTTCCAAGTGGTGCCAATTTTCAAAGCTTTCCTAAATGCAGTTTCCAAAGTTTTTTTATTTTGGGTCACTATGGTGGGAACTCTGACCATGCAATTTTTCCAATGCCAAATGTGATTTTGAACACATTTTTCCTTTCTAATTAACAACCTAGATAGGGGAAAGTTAAGGGTTCATCTCTATGCGAGTGCCAAATGATTTGTGTGCTAGTGTTGTGCAATGCCATGAGATAGATGATTGAATTTTCAATTAAAATGATTTGTTTCGAACGGCATGCCAATGCTTGATTTTGTGTTCAAGACGTACTTTGCCTTGAGGATGCCACAGGCTAACCATATGTAGAAGACATGTGGGCCACAGATATAGCAGCACAGGATGTGTGCGCACATATCAAACCGATGTGCGCACGCATAATAGGGCCGGCGTAAACAGACTTGCCATGACCTGAAGGGTTTAAATTTCATTCCAATCTTCATTTTTGACACCATCATATTCGAAGATCTCTCATCTCCTCCCTAGCCTCTCCTCTTTCGACGTTAGTGGCTCGTTGTTCTTAGGTGGTTCAATGTTCCAATCGTCCTTTCAGATTTCTCATTTTACATCCTTCGTTTCTACCGAACGGTTTTCAATGTCGACCATTCTCCAATCATTCTTAGGTATTTGCCCTATTTCTTTGACTTTCCTGGCTTTTCTTCCATTGTTGCATGCTTTTATGACTTTTTGCGAGCTTTTGGTGACTTTTCAACTATTTCCATGATTGCCCAGGGTTTCTCCTCGTATTTCTTATTTCTTTTGCGAACATTTGCCCATCACCATCCCATCTTGCCTATGCACATTCATGCATTTGTGTTTCAGCCCATTTTCTACACTTTTTTACTATGTTTGCCATCCTTTTGCACTATTTCTCAATTTTTTGGACATTGTGTTGCTTGTGGTAAACTTACCAAATGGCTGGGCAGTTCCCTCCTTGTGATCTTGCTACCTATGTCCCTCTTGCCCATGCTTCATGGGCTGGGATGGAGAAATTTGTTGAGCTAGACGAGGGTAGTCCTCGCTCGGTGGTTCTTTGGTGCAGATCTTGTCCTATACAGGCTTCAGGGTATGACCTCGCTTCTCTGTCTTTTACTATTGTTGCACTTCTTTTCTCTTTTCTGGTGATTTTACACACCTCTATTCTTTCATGCAAGAGCGCTCCCGTCCTGTTCGCGGCTTTCGCTCGTTATCCGACATAACAGAGTGATACTTGGCCCTTCCTAGAACTGTTAAACTTCTGGTGGATGGGTACAGTTTCGGGCCTTTATACGAGTTCTTAAGTGACATATGGGTTAGTCACGGCTTTCTCACGGCTTTGATGGAGTGATAGTAGGATGGGACACCACAAACTCCTTTCACTTTTTGAGCTTCGACGAGATGACTATGACGCCAAAGGACTTCACGATGTTATCAGGCCTTCTGGTTGGTAGCCTCCCCATCTCGCTTGACGCAGACCTTGCCCATCGGGATAGTGCACTGAGGTTCTTCCCAGGTATAGCCCCACCTCATGATAGTGGTCTGGTTACCAATGGTTGAATAATTGATTTCGACACCACCGACCGATCATTCACATCTAGATTGCCCACTATAATAGAGGATTCCTGTTATACCTATTTGGGAGCGTTCTGTTCGTGAATAGGTCTAACAAGGTTTATGTTTGTTTCTTAGTCTCCATGGTCAATATGAATCAGATCAGGGACTAAGATTGGGGTGGCGCGGCTTTGGCCACCATGTACAGTTATGCGAGTGCTGTCTCCCATAACTGTGGTACCGGACTAGGTAGGCACTGACACTTGTAGGAGGTACATCTCTTACTGCTCTTCTCCTTTTGTGCGTGTTTGTTTGTCTATACTACCTATCTGTTACTCATACCATCTATTTGTTACTCGTTTTCCTGACTATCTATTCTCGGTGTTTTCTTGCAAATGTGGTTCTTTGAGTATTTCCCAGAGGTAAGCCCTGGGGTACGAGGCGTCTCTCTAGATGTCTTCTCTCGGGATGTCCAACACCAGAGGCGTCATAGGGATTGGCAACATCCCTTTCTTTCTACTTTTAGTGAGTATTGATAGATGCTTAATACCATCACCCATGATCACGTGAGTCTTTCTAACCATACTTTGATTGCCTGATTCTTTCATGCTTGTATGTTTGATCATCGAACTGCCTTTTTCACATCATATAGTGTCCTTGGGCAATTGCGCTCCCTGCTAGTGAGGTTTGGTACCCAAACAACGACTTGATACTTGATTAAAGGATGATTGTTTGATTAGATACTTGGAATAAATTCAAAGTTCCTTGGGGGGAAAGAATTTTGAAAAAAAAAATTTCAAGTAGAATTTTGGAAATTATGAAAAGTTTTTTATTAGACGAAAATCTTTAAATTGTTGACTTTAGAGGGAATTTTGATTTTATGGAAAAGCGTTAGACAAGGAGGTGATGACCAAGTCTTTCATTTTGAAATGAAATTTTGAAATTCCTTAGAAGACATTTGACTATAAGATAACTGTTTGATTGATTTCTTGCTATAAAATCTGAGATCCTTGAAACATTTTTAAAATAAAATTTGGGTGGAGTTCAGAAATTATGGAAAATTCTTTTCATCAAGTAAAAAAATCTTCGGGCTAATGGCTTTAAAGCAACCTTAATTTTATGAAAAAATGGTAGACAATGAGGTGATGACCAAGTCTTCCATTTTGAATAAAATTCTAATTCCTCTGTAAGGTTTTGGCCAAAGGATGATTGTTTGATTGATTTCTTAGAATGAAATCTAAACTCCTCAAAACTTTTGACCAAAAAAAAAAAGGAAAAAAAGGGGAAAAAACTTTGAAATTTATAAAAAGAAAAAGAAAAAAAGAAGGGGAAGTTAAAATTTGATCATATACTTTTGAAAATAAAATGGGGCATTTTCTTTGGTAAATAATGAATAGTGGGAAGGCAATTGTTTGATTAATCAGTTTGGTGAGAATTCTAAAAATCCTCAAAATTCCTTGACTGGGAAACTTTCACCTAATTGGTGAGGATGATGATTTTGAGATCCCACGGTAAGAATTTGACTGGGTCCATCGTCTTATTCATAGGATTGTTTGCAACCATCACCCCTAGAAAGGAAGTTTCTCATGCTCAGTGGGCTAGACTCAGCCGATTGTCTCGTACTCAAGATATAATTGACGGAGAGCCTGTGTTAGACCCACTCAAGTCACCCCTCCCCCCTAAAAAAAAAAGAAAAGAAAAAAGAAGGAAGATCTGCAAGCAAAAGCCCAAGCCCATCCGAGCAGTCCATCTAATTCAAAAAAAAAAAAAAAGCTCAATCAGCTCAGAAAAAGTCTAGCCCAAAAAAATAAATAAATTAGTTCATCCAACCTAGAAAAGCCCAGTCCATCTAATCCAGAAAAAGCTTGATCAAACCCAAAATAAAACCAAGTCTAATTGAATAAAAAAAAAAAAAAAGGTAGGATTGACCAACATAGGCTAACTTTGAGATTAGCTTGAGTACTGAGATTGAACACATTGGCTTGAGAAATTGCATTTCTATGATGATACTGGAAAACGGGGTAATGAAAAAGGATGTCCCCACGTACAATGTGGATGTAATGACCAACCAACTTCAAAACTAGTCCATTGAAAAATGTATTGTCTATGAATCTGACAGTGAGTCTGAGTTAAGTGAGTCGGAATCCGGCCTGTCAAAATCTGACACGTTGTCAAATCTAAGTGGCTCGGAGCTTATAAATCTAGGAGTAGGAATCGAGTCTAAGTATTCTTTTATTTTGAGATTGAGTCGAATGAAAGCCCGTAATTTCAATTAATGGAATAATGAGTGATTCTGAGTACTTTGCAGTGCCAATAGTTAACAGTTTTACTCCCACTGATTTTGAAAAACCAAATCAAAATGATTTCAAGAAAGAAATTCCTTAAAGCATAAAAGACTTGATTGAATAAGAAGAGGAACGACGAGCTAAACCTGTAATGGATGAACTAATTTCAATAAACCTATGTAATGAGGAAAATCCTTAAATGATCTAGATTGGATCCACACTATCTTCAAAGGAACGCGAGCGCTTAGTCGCTTTTTTGAAAGAATTTAAAGATGATCCTATAAGGACATGCTTAGAATTTATCTTGAGATTATAAAATATAAAACCCTTTAGACCCCAAAGGTAAACCCATCAAAGCAAATATTGAGAAGAGTCCACCCCGATTGGACACTTAAAATCAAAGAAGAAGTAACTAGACAAATCAGTGTCAGGTTCTTAATGGTGTCAGAATATCAGACATGGTTAGCACACATAGTTCCAATCCCTAAGAAAGATAACAGAATCAAAGTCTGTGTTGACTTCTGGGAATTGAGCAAGCCAAGTCCGAAGGATGACTTTTTATTACTACACATTGATGAGTTAGTAGACTTCATAGTAAGGCATGCACTTCCATCGTTTGTGGATGGGTTTTTTGGACAACAATCAGATTATGATGGCACTAGAAAATAGAGAAAAAAACAACATTTACCACATCATGGGATGTGTGCCAACACAAGAGTCAGAGGCAAAGGAAGAAAAGGCCATCTACTACCTCAGCAAGAAGATGTTAGACTATGAAGCTCTATACACACCACAAGAGAAGACTTGTCTTACACTAGTGTGGGCCACTCGAAAGTTACGACATTACTTGCTCACCCACTCAATTATGTTGGTTTCAAGATTAGACCCTATCAAATATCTCTTTGAGAAACCAGCACTAACTAGTAGGTTAGCATATTAGTTGTTGTTTCTGGCTAAGTTTGACTTGAAGCACATCACCAGAAAATTAGTGAAAGGCAAAGTAGTGGCTGAATACCTGTTCCTGGATGAACAAATCATGCAGATAGTGAAGGAAATCTAGAAATTGTACTTTGATAGAGATTCAAACCAAAACAGTTATGGAATAGGGGTCCTCCTTATTATCCCGATGAATCCCACGTACATTAATGTGAAATCAGTGGCTCAACAGTGTATAATTGCCCAATATTCAAAGCAATTCAAGGCAAAATCAAGCATACTTCAATAGAAATTCAAGGCAAATTCAAACAATTCAAGGCATATCATGAAGAAATTCAAGGACATTGTTCAAATTTCATGGACAATTAATCAAGTGTATGAAATCTTGCCTTAGCTATGAGAAATCCCCAAAAATCAGTCCAATTTATGCAAAATCAAGAATGAAACCGTGAGGAATAGTTAAACAAATTGCAAAATCAAGGAACATGATGGGAAATTGCACAAATTCGTCAAAATCACTTGTTAAATCAAGCCCAAATCATAGATTGAACTTCCAAATCGTGCAAAATCAAACAAAAGATCAAGGAACTAGCCTTTTTGAGTTCCAATCAGTGAGAAACACTAAAATCACGGATGAAATCGATGAAAAATGGCGCGGGTTTAGGGTAATTTGAAGTGGAAGAGAAATTTTAGAGAGAAAAAGTTTCAAAAGTGAGAGAGAGAGAGAGAGAGAGAGAGAGAGAGAGATAGTTAAGCTTGAGGATATGAAAGAATGAACCCTAGAAAGTGTTTTAAAGCAATTGGGTCATATAACCCGTTTCTGCACCGTGCTCGAGTAAATTGGCTGGCTAACACTTTCTTTGGCGGGCCGACATCTTTTTCTACCAGGTGGATTACTCTTTTGGTTGGGTGGGCTTTTTTTGTTGGCTGGATGTCTCCTCTTTTGTCCGAGTCAGTCATATTTTGGTCGAGTAGGTCACTTTTTGGTCGTGTGATTCATGTTTTGGCCTGCTAGCTCATAACTTAGCTGGATTGCTCTGATTTTGTATGATTTCAAAAATCGGTTCAGTCATTCGTATTTTGTACAGTTGGACTCAAATGATGGGACCAAGTTTTCTTATTTTTACCTAGTGACGACCAAAGCGCGCGCCCAAATCACCTCCGTTCTCAAGAACTCAAGAATAGCATTTGGAATGTATGCTTTGGTGTCTCTACCTTTCCTCTTTTCTTGTGAAATGTGTTAGGATTTCAGATTACTCGGTTAAAACCTTCTCCTTCTCCATATGAAACACGGTTAGGTACGCTTGTTGGTTATACCACATTTCCTCCTCTCACGTGAAACGCGTTTGAATTTTGAGTTCACCTTTGCTCCTCTCGTGTGAAATGCATTTGGATTTTGAGTTCACTATTCCTCCTCTCTGTAGACGTCCTCGAACGTCCCGGGAAAATCCCGTTTTGTTCATTGGGCTAACTACAGTTCGGACTCAGATGTCACGGTTCTGAATCTAATCCCGCAAAGTGCAATGCGAGGTCGATAAATCACTAAAGAGTCCAAATTTGGCAAATCGTTTTGAAAAACTGATTTTTAGAAAGAAGTGCCAAACATGGACTGCTTTGCGAGATACAAAGTTGCCACCTAAATATTTTATTTTGGGGGAATTTAGGAAACCCTGACTCGTGCCTAAGGCCACGTGTCCGTCATCACCAAAGTTGCCTCGGCTTGGGAACTTGGGTACGATTGGGGAAGGTCATGCAATGAGCACCCCCGCTCGCCTGATCAAAGATCGGCCACTACTAAACATGATATCGAGTTTTTGAAAACACATGCGTTCTTATTCCGGTTTATTAGCCTAGGATTACTATGTGATGCACACAACGTACAAGTATAGACTAGATCGCCTGAGTTGGAACAAAACATTTCATGTTTGTTTTTTAAAGCGGTTTGCTACTTGCAAGTATACTAAAATGCGGATTTTGCCACCCTCAAGTGGGCTTAGGAAAACATGATTTTACCACTCTCAAGTGGGCTTAAACCTCGTAATCAATGAATTGTTCCAATTCAAGTAATCCAACTTTCACCCATAGGCATTCAGGCAGTTATATCACATAAGCAGTTAGCCTCATGGCAAGCATGCTATCATGGCAGTCACTCTCACGCATGCAAGGATGCTAAAGCATAAACACTCACCGAGTACTCCGAGCCAAAGAAAGAAGCTAATTAGAAATCATGCATGAATCCTAACTATGCTGAAATGCCTAATGCAACACATGCATGATGCAACTAAGATAGGCTCGGCTATTCTAAAATGGCATGTGAGATGTTACAGATAACATGTATTCAACTTGGAATTGAAATACAATGTAGTTAGTATGATGCGCTAAGCCCGGTGCATGCAAGACAGATGAATGGATGCAATCATGCGAGCATAAGGATGCTAATTGAAACATGCCCTAAAACTAACCATCATAAGCTGGTAAATAAAAGGGAGAAAGACGTGGGGTTGGAAGACATGCATCACACACACGCACACTTATTACAACAGTTGGCCCTCTCGACGGAGGGTCCGAATAAATAATACAACACCAACTAGCTAATCTAAACAAATCTAATTAAGCTAGTTATTACACAACCAAAATGAATAATAAATTACAGCTAATTATTACACAACTCTAATTAATTAACAAACTAACTAAGTAAGCAATTAAACTAGCATGCAAACTACATGAATGTAGACTGCCTCAGCTCTACTTTGAATGATAAAGGATGCATGCATGCTCTAGTCGCCTTGTCGGGAAATCCATTGCGATGCCCCGGCTTGCCTTTATTTGCAATTGATTTCAGAAATTTGCATAAAGCTCCAGAGAGATGGAACTCCACCCCGAGAAACTATGGGAAGGTTGCCGACCAGCTTATAGGCATGGGAGACCGACTACCGACCACCTTTTGTGGTGGAAACCAAAGAAGGTGGTTCGCCTGCCAGAAAACCTGGTTGGCCGACCAGTTTCTTCTCCTAGATTCTGTTTTTCTGCAACAAAGGGAAAGAGAGAGGCACGACAAGGTATTTGTAACACATATATGCATGACCACTCTCCCCGTCATTGCATAAGCTCTAGGGAGTGTTGTCCTTGACCCTCGGGCCACCGATCGCGCATCTCGATACATGATGGCCGAGGAGTCGAATTGCACGACTCAATGTGAAATGAATGCACATACAAGCACCTAAAGCCAACAACTCCGTCATGGGTAGTCAAGAGTGTCGGCGACCGGGAATCGAGGCACGTTTCGTCACTTTGAGTATGAAACGTCCCTCGTTTCCCATGTTCGAACTAACTCCTATTCTGAACACAATGCAACAAACAATGGCATGCACAATGCGACTTTAAGTATGCAACACAAATGCCATGCGACTAAGTGATGCAAACATGCAAAGGATGACATGCAAACATGCAACTAGCATACACAATGCTATGAACTAACAATGGCATACTCAATGCACGTGGTACTTAGCATACACAATGCTCCTAAGAACTAACATACACAATGAGATGAACAAGGCATGCACAATGGAATGATCAATCATGCGACAATGTGGCATACTCAATGCTATGGAATACAATGGCATACTCAATGCAAAAATGGACTTAAACCAAAATGACTGGGCCTCAGCCACACCCAAATCAGTGGCCAAACATGATGAAGACAAGACTCCAAAACTCATGCTAGCATACACAATGCAAGGACCTAAGCCCAAGGGCACAAAATGCAATTCTACAAAAGCATTGAAATGATGAAATATGGCATACAATGACACCTGTTCCAGCTCTGAAATGACATACAAAGTGGCTCCGAATCATGCAAACAACTCACACAACGCATGTTGAAAGGCTCAAGTACCGAAGCTAGTGAAGCACATTACACTAGAGGCATGCAAGGCGATGCTCAAATGACAAAACCAACTCCAAACAGACCTTAAGCAAGCCTAAAATAGTGGCAAAATGAGCCAAGATGGTGGCTTGAAAGGCGTAAGAATGAAGCTCAATGCAAAGGCTCACAAATAGGGCATAAATGCACAACTCTAAAGAGCATTTAAAGCATGGAAAATATGGAAGTGTAGCACCCTTATAAGCTCTGAAATGTCATGCCCAATGATGCCAAAACATGTAAATAGCTCAAGTTAAGCATGCAAGGGACCTCCAAACTCAAAGCTAGTCAATGTTATTACACAACAAGTATGCATGGCTAGCATTTTTTGACCAAGAGGCCTCAAGACAGAGCTAAGGCAACCCAAAATATGAACAAAATCAGTTTGAAGTATGGCCAAAATATGCTAGAATAGAGGGCCAAAACAACATGCATTGTGAGCTAGTGAACATGAGTTACACTACAAGCATATGAAGCACGTGAAGGTCTACCAAACCAAACAAAAAACAGAGTCATGGCATGCCAAATGATGGCCAAAAAACCACTGAAACAAGACCAATACATGCAAGAATGACATGCTCCTTTAATAAGCCATGAAAGGGATTACTCTACACATGCAAGAAGCAAGCAAAAGGGGACCAAACCAGCCATGGTTAGAGCCTAGGCAGGTCCTAGAAGTCACCAAAAAGTGCCTGAACTAGGCCTCCAAATGGTATAAACATATGCTCCTTTGGTAGGCCAAAAATGCTAGTAAACAAGACAACAAGAGAGAGGGTCACCCCTCTCTGATTTAGGCCCTCAAAGCCACATTCTCACCACTGAAAATCCATTGGATTTTAGTGGTAGGAAAGCCAAGAAAAGGCTAGCTCGAATGCCTTATGGCATGGCACAAAACAAGGCTAAATAGAGCATGCAAGAGGGTAGATGACCCTCAACACCAAAAGAGCCTTAAACAAACATGAAAAACACTTAAATATGAAGCTTTTTTTCAGTTGACAACAAAGCTCAAATAAGCATGCAAATGAGGCTAAGAGAAGGATCAAAATAATACTTAAAAGAGGGAAAAGTGATTACCCTTGAAGCTCAGCAAAACCAACAAACTTTGGGACCAAAAACCAGCTCTTTAACCTCTGAAAACAACCTCCAAGAACCTCAAATCAATGGTGGAAGTGTATGGCTATGAGGTGTAGTGTAAAAGGGTCAAGAACAACACACTTTTGAACCCAAAATGTAGAGATATAGAGAGAGATATATATTTTTGCCTTAGCCAATTTCTGAACCTGGTTCAAAGAGGGGGAGGGCCTCTCTTATAGACAAACAAGGCCAAAGCTTCTTCAAGAAGCTAAAAAAGAAGGCTCAAGATCCTTCATACACGTGTATGGAGGATACAGTCTGTGCCTTCCAGCTGGCACAGCTAGCATCCATACACTCAGACAAAACAGGAGGAAACCTGTCGACCAGAAAAAGTGGTCGGCCTGCTATCTTTAGTGGTTGGCCGACCAGGGGAGGTGGTCTCCCACACAAAAAAGTGGTCGGCAGCTCCATTTGGTGGTCTCCACTTTGAAAGCAAGCTAGTGGTGTGGTGGGAGACCAGCAAATGTGGCCCAAAGACCAAGAAAACCAGCTTCCCGACAAGAAAACCAGCTGGCGGGGAGAACGTGGTCTCTAAGGAGAAAAGGTGGTCTCCCACCCTTGTACCACCTCCCAAACAAGGAAAACAAGGTTCATGCCAAAAATGAACCAACACGGATGCAAAATGAGAGTTCGGGGGGCAAAGCGCGCGGCTGGGTGCCCCGAAAACTGGCTGTTGAGCACCAAAAGTGGCGTACGACCACAAAAGTGGTCTCCCGGACCACAATGTCGCTCTAGATAGAGGAAACAAGGTGTGTTCCAAAAATCGTGCCAAACGGAGAATGTTAAGCGGTCTCGAACCGAAGCGCACGGTCGACGGCTCCAAAAATCGGAAGCTAGTCTTCAAATGGGAACAGTGGCCTACGACCACGAAAAGTAGTCTACGACCACTGAGAGATGGTCTACAAGACCTCTCCCTCCCTCTGGGAAGAGAAAACAAGACTTAGTCCGCAGACCGAGTCAAAGCACAAAGAGTCCCGAGGTCCGGAGGTGAGGCTCTCGGCCAAGAACTCCGAAACCTCGAAATGAACACAACATGCGCGATCACCGAGCGCTTAATGATGATGTCTGAGTCTTATGGTCGGTCAAAAATGGGGTGTCTACACTCTCGTATGAAACGCATTTGGATCTCAAGTTCATACTTCCTCCTCTCACGTGAGACGTGTACTTTCATCGGCTATGCGAAAGCGTGTAAGTCCAACTAGCATCGGCTGTGCGGAAGCGCGAAAGTCCAACTTTTACCAACTGTGTGGTAGCCTGTAAGTCCAACTATCATTAGCTGTACGGAAGCACGTAAGTCTAACTTTCAACCGGCTATGCGGTAGCATGTAAGTCCAATTATCAACTGGTTGTGCAGTAGCGTGTAAGTCCAACTATCATCGGTTGTGCGTAAGTCCAACTTTCAACCGGTTGTGTGGAAGCACTTAAATCCAACTATCATCAACTGTGCAGAAGCACGTAAGTCCAACTTTCAATCGGCTGTGTGGAAACACATAAGTCCAACCATCATCAGCTATGCGAAAGTGCATAAGTCCAACTTTCAATTAGTTGTACGGAAGTGCATAAGTCCAACTTTCAACCGACTATGTGGAAACACGTGAGTCCAACTATCATTAGCTATGCGGTTGTGCGTAAGTCCAACTTTCAACCAGCTATGTGGAAACACGTAGGTCCAATTTTCAACCAGCTGTGTAAACACGTAAGTCTAACTATCATCAATTGTGCAATAGCGCGTAAGTCCAACTATCATCGACCGTGCAGAAGTGCATAAGTCCAACTTTCAACCGGCTATGCAGTAATGCGTAAGTCTAACTTTCATCAGCTGTGTGGAAGCACGTAAGTCCAATTTTGAACTAGCTGTGAGGAAACACGTAAGTCCAACTTTCAATTGCATTTCGAGCATATTATTTTCACGAGGTTTGCCTCGCTTATTGCCATCTTTACAGCTGTATCATCATTATAATGCATTACATCAACCATGAATTTTTTAAACAAAAATCGCTTCGCAAAGCATGTAAGTCCAACTTTCAATTGCATTTCAAGCACATCATTTGCATTTTGCCCCCAAACTACGCTGGTTTGATTCCTTGCAAAGAGATACGTAGGCAACCCCCTGGTTCAACCAATTGTATTTGTATCTTGTTTGTTTTCCTGGGTCTTACGGCCTTGTCAAAAGGGTCGTCTTCAGGCTTTGACATTCACTCATGTCATGAAATGACTCCGAGTTCTGTCAAAGAGGGGCAATTGTAGACACCCTATTTGGATCGGCCCGAAGACTTGGGCGCTTTCTTTTGATTACCCAATGATGAAAAAAAGAAAGTATTTTCCACAATGTTCTCAATAAGAAAGACAGAATTTTTGCTTCATTTCCAACCCTAAACCTGTTTTGGCAAGTGTTTAAGCCCCGTTCAAAACTCCCTTTGGAAACCTTCTTTCCGTTCTTCGTTCTAAATATTTTAGTAATGTTTTGAGGCTCACTTTTAAACTTTAAAATAAGACTTTTTATGAGGAAATCAAGCAAAGAACAGTGTGGTAAGAGGAGGGAAGGACAAGAATTCTATCAAAAAATTCTGTTTCATGCAAAACAATCAGCCACGACCAATATTTTAGCCGGCCAACCAAATTAGTTTTCCAAGAAATAGAGCAGTTTCGGCAGAATTCTTGCTAGAAGTGTGTGGAACATGCTATTCTAGATATTTCTTGATACATGCATGCATAAGATATACACTTCTTGGCCCTCCACTATCTTCATTTGGCCTCCATTGTCAAAAGAGTATTTGTCTCTTACCCCAAAAGGAGCATCCAATGCAACTATCCTTATCACTCCATCATCTTTGCCTTCCACCTTGTCCCATCTACTTGATTGAACCTTGCAGAGTGTGTATCTACGCATCTCTCATTGTCAAGAGAGCTAGCCTCTTTAACAAAGTCCTTGGCCTTTGTCATTTTATGGCCTTTGTTTTTAACCTTGTCCCCCACCACCTTCTCCACTAAACATTCTTGTATTGCCTATGTGAAAGTGATCAGATTGTTAGGAGAGGAGGATTGATTTCAAAAAAGAAAGTTAGAGAGAAAAGAGAGAAGTTTAAGCTTTGAACCAAAAACTCTCACTTTCAAATATACACTACCATACACTAATATACCATCCCTAAGACACCAAAACCATCCCAAAACCTCTGATATAGCCAAGCTTTAGTAGCCTTGATCAAGAAAGAGTGAGTATTTTTTAAAGAGAAAAAAACAGAAAACCCCTCTCCTCCACCACACACACTCTGTTAAACATCCAAAAACCTCATTCACACAAAAATTTTGAATTTTCAAACTGAGAACTAAGAAATACACTTTCTAAACTTGAGGGTAATCAAAAGGAAGTTTGGAAATCAAATCCTTTCCTTGGAAGGTGAATTTTGCACACTTTTTTTTCCTTTTACTTTATTTCTTATTTTAAGCTTTTTGTTTTCATTTCATTTCATATTGTAAGCTTGTTATACTCTAATTGGGAGTGGTTAGTTAAGCCACCTACGTATTTCCTGCTTGTTTATGTCTTTGGTGCTTGAAAGGTAGAAAGTAGAGTTTTGGCCTAGCCTGATTGGCCAGCCGGTCAATTTTTTAGTAGACCGACCTCTCCTGGATAGAACCCAGCAGTATCCCGGCGTTGAGCAGAACAATCCACGACAATCTCCGAGACCCCCCTGAAGATTTTATTTTTCCTGTTTTTCTTTTGATTTAAAGAGATTTGTGAGGATATATCTTGTTGTAATATTTTGTTTCTTTCCCCTATTAGGATTTGTAATATTCAAATGATGTAATAATTTCCCACTTCCGCTTCTTTCTATCCTCTTCTTTTATTTGCTTTCCATATCTATACATATGTAGTATATCGTGCTTGTCATCATATCCATGCCTTGCATCCATGTTTTATGCTTAAGATCCGACTAAATTTGCATTTGTGGGTTTAATCGTTTAATATGTGATTTTGTGCGCTACCTCATGTCTTGGGATGATTCACATGTCATATATTTTAGAAGCCGGATCTTTAGTTTGTATTGCATTAGAATCTTGTATATAGGATCATCCATATCTTACTAACTTTGTTTTGCAATTATTGGCAAGACGTCGGTAAATATGTAAGTTTTTGTGCTTCAGCATCCCACTTATGTATTTTTCTTACTATGTTTAGCATCCTACTATGTGGCTATGTACTTATTTGATATAACTCTATGCATGTCAGTGGGTGAAGGTTATGTTGTTTAATTTGGAATAAAATTGATTTTCAAGATTGCACTATTTAAAACATTTTCAAGATAATGAAATCATGCTATTCCAAAATGGACGACACAGTCTATATTTGTTTGCTTCACATAATAAATTTTAGGATTTATTAAATAATCAGAATATGAACACAGAAAGTTAATAAAAATCACATCATGGTTTAGTAAAGGCCAATCTTTTGATCGGGTAAGCGGGGGTGCTCAATTAATGATCTTCCCCCCTCAAATGTAAGGTTCCGAGCCAAGCATCCTTGGTTATGACGAACAGTGACCTTGGTACGAGTCACGAGTTTCCTAATTTTTCCAAAACATTAGGTGGCGACTCTGAGATCTGATGACGTAATCCATTTCTGGCAATGTTTTGCAATAAATAGATTTTCAATAAAGTTGTCAAATCTGGACTATCATCTACATTTTACATTGCACTCATGAGACTAGATCAAATAGACCGATGGTCCAAACTATTTAATGCGCGCGGGTACCCTCCAGACAATGTTACAACGTGGTGATGATGTGGCAAGGTCTAGATCAACATGTGGTGAAAGTGACATGTAACAGTCAGCACACATGGCGATAAGATGGCACAACCAATCGAATGGCTAGGTATGGGCTCGCCTTTTTCATGCCCCCTTTCGGAAAGTTTGAAAAGAAAGGCCTTACAGTTCGAACTCCCGTAGTTCTAAATTTAATCTCACAAGTGCAATATGAAACTGATAAACACCAAAGAGTCCAAATCTGGAAAATCTTTTGAAAAATCGATTTTAAATCAAATAATGCCAAAATTGGACTGCTTTGCCAGATATAGAGTCACCACCTAAATATTTTTTGTTTTGGGGAAATTTAGGAAACCCTGACTCGTGCCGAAGGCCACATGTCCATCATCACCAAAGTTGCCTTGGCTCAGGAACTTGGGTACGATGGGGGAAGGTCATGAATTGAGCACCCCCGCTCGCCCGATCAAAGATCAGTCTCTACTAATCATGATATGATATTTTATAAACATTATGTGCTCTTGTTCCGGTTATTAAGCTAGCTTTACTATGTGATGCACACAAGCAAGTATAGACTAGTTTGCAAGACTTGGAACAATTCAATTCATATTTATTTGCGAAAATGGATTGAATTTGCCACCTCAAATGGGCTTAAAGTTTGTGGATTTGCCACCAAACATAGTGGACTTAAAACGCATAATCGTTGAATCATTCTAATTCAAACAACAAGCCTTCATCTACAGGCATTCAAGCAGTTTAGCATTTAAGCACATAGCCTCATGGCAAGCCTGCTAATCATGGCAACATTCACACTTATGCAAGTATGCTAAAGCGTAAAAACTCACCTAGTACTCCAAGCTAGGAAAACATGAGTTAGTGAAATATGCATGATTCCTAACTACGTTAAGTGTCTAATGCAACATATGCAAAGAATGCAATTAATAGGC
Organism: Camellia granthamiana; assembly: GCA_036172215.1. NCBI lineage: Eukaryota > Viridiplantae > Streptophyta > Magnoliopsida > Ericales > Theaceae > Camellia > Camellia granthamiana. The sequence goes on along the minus strand of CM069916.1, from coordinate 101,249,362 downwards.
TCGGCTACTAATATAACATATGGATCGATTTGGACAACATGCGATTAAACACGTATTCAAAGAAGATATTGAAATGGCAATGCAGTTTGTATGATATGCCGAGCCTCGGTACATGCAATACGAATGAATGAATGCAAGCATGCGATATGCTAATTGAAACATGTCCCTAATCTAACCATCAAAAGTAATTAAATAAAAGGGAGAAAGACGTGAGGTTGGAAGACATACACACACGCATGCGCACTTATTACAACATTACGCCCTCGCGAAGGAGGGTTTGAATGAATAAGCTAACTAATTAGCTAAACTAAACTAATTAAGCTAATTATTACAACACTTGAAACTAATTAACTATTCTCGTAACTAAATATTACAAACCAAAATCGAATAACTAGTTAAACTAACTAATTAATTACAACACGTATTTAAGCTATTGCTAATTAAACTAATTAGCTAATCCCGGGAAGCAAGGGATGCATGCATGCTCGATTTCCACCCGAAAAGCCGCTGTTTTGTTGCTACAAGCCTCTGTTTGCACATTTGGTCACTGAAAATTCTGCCCACTTCCAGAACATCTCTCCCTCACCTTACCAACATACTGCTCAATTTTCATTGGTGGCCTATAGGAGGCCGATCGGCTACCAATGGTGGCCGGTCTTCTACCATTGGTGGTCGGTCGGCCACTAGTGATAGCTATTGGCCACTGCTGGTTTAAACTTCTTTGCTGCAACAGAGAGCGAAACAGAGCAAAACAGTGTATTTCTCAAGGGTTTTTTGCACACTTTGCCTCTCCTTTTCATGGGAAAATCAAAGGAGAGACAAAATTTGGTTTACAAACCATCAATCAAGAAATTTCATTGCATGATGGCTTGTGAAACCAATTGTGCAAGTTTGATAAATGAAAAATGAGACTCAAAATGTCTATCACCCTATCATGCATGATCAAGGGCAATGGAGACCTAGGAAAATGGCACATTTTATCACTTTTGAGTATGAAATGTCTCATTTTCCTTGTATTCAAATTAACGTCTGATTTGAACACATACAATGCAACACAAAGAATGCTTATCTTGCTTCTTTTATTTGCCAATTTTGTTTTCTCATTTTAATTACCAAATCATTCCATAATCCATTAAGTCCATTGGTGAGTGTCCTCTAATTGAAGGAGGGCTCAAGCCACAAGTTGCTTTGGGTATGAAAGAGGCATTACATTGTTGGTAATGAACCCCCTAAGGGATTAAACCATTAGGTGTATCACCTCCATTTCACACTTAGGCAAACAAGTGGTTTGAAACCACTTTCAAAGCAAAACCAAAAATGTGAAGAAATGAGGGAGATTGCAGAAATTATAAGTGCTGAAATGAAGTAGAAAAAGCACTAAAACATGCAATCACCTTACACCAATGAGGGTTAAAGCCTTAAAACACTAAGCTAGTGAAGGAATTAACGCTACGACCATGCCATACAAGGCTCAAATGAAACAAATAACCAAAAACAGAGGCAAAACAACCCAAAATATGGTCTAAAACATGCTGGACTTAAGTCACGAAAAGCCAAAACATTAAGCTAATTCATGGGGTTACACTACAACTATGCAAAACAAGACTCAAACAAACTAACCAGCCCAAAATAGAGCTAAAATAGGTTATTTCAGAGGACTTGAGCTAAGTTAAGCTAAAAAAATATGCTAACATGTGAAGTTAACTAGGCATGCAAACAAGACACAATGAGGGAGGCTAACCCCTCCAAATTTGGACTTCAAATTAAGTTTTTTGCCACTGAAAAATCTCTGAAATTCAGTGGTTAAAAGGCACAAAAGTTTTACAAACTAATAAGCAAGAAGGGTGAACCACTCCTTAACTAAAAAAGAGGCCCAAACCAGTACTCTTAGGCCACAAAAACAGAGTTTTTTTCAGTTCAAACCAGCCCCAAAACAGTAAGAAAAGATGGTAAAACAAGCTTGCAAAACAAAGTAAACAAGGCAAGTAAACTACCTCTTGAAGCAAAGGGCAATTCTAGGTACAAAACCAAGCTAAAACCACCTTCAAGAGCTCCAAGAAGATCCCAAATAACCTCAGCTCAAAGGTAAGAGGATTTGATTTAGGATATGTATGCAAAAATGTAGAGAAAACAAGCAATTAAGCACAAAATTGTAAGAGAGAGAGAGAGAGAAATCTAGAGAGAGAGATTTTTGCTCTAAATTTTCTAACCCTCAAAAATGGGGAAGGAACCCCCCTAGAAACACTCTACCATACACGTGTAGGGAGATGCAGCTCAATGTGCTAACAGCTGACACAGCTGTTAACAAATATCAACAAATTTCTAGAAAAAGAGACTGGTGGCCGACCGGCCACACCAATGGCCAACAAGCACAAGCCATGGCCGACAGCCTCTGGTGGTGGCCGACAGGTCACCACAAGGTTCCAGGCACCAAGTTTTGATCCAAAACAAGGCACAGAAAGGACAAAGTCTAAAGGCTCAAAGGAAGGGCGTTCTACCGAGGATTTCGGGCGCTCAAAATGAACACAAACAAACATAATCATCATATGCACAAGTGATGATGTCCCAGTCTTGAAGACAGTAAAAAATGAGGTGACATAAACAAACAAACAAACATAATCATCATATTCAAACTTTTCTTTTGAAGTGACTTCATCAACATTGTCATTCCAAATAAGATTTGCAACAACAATACATATGCATGTGTACAACTTTTATGTAAATAATGGTTTACTAGGACCAACAATCAAGTAGTGATTCCTAAAATCAAATTAACCCCTCTTAGAGCTCCAATTGCCTTCGAAACACCATTGGCCCTTTGTGAAAATGACATTTCAAAAACTCTATGTCCACATAGCTCTCTTAGGATATACATTTGAACGAGTTAGCTTAATACTTCTTTTACAACTTTTAGACAAACATTTTTCTTCCCTTCAATTTTCTTTTAAATAGCAATTATTTTTCTCTCAATAAAAAATTTTAATTTTTAAATTATTTCAAGGGCCAGTACTTTCTAAATATTATTCATCCTATTTGGTTAAGTTTTTAAAATATGTTTTCTATTTTTTCTTTCAAAAAATAGATATTAGTTTGACAAAAATAAATACCCAAAAAATGTTTTAAATTTTTTTTTATTGCTCCAAAAAAAAAAATCATATGAAAATGATGATTTTTTTTTTTTTCATTTCTTTACCAAACTAGTTTTAAATTTTGGGCACTTGGACCATAAATTCAACTTTGAAACTTTTGGGTCAATTGACTAGGACTTTATTCTTTTCGGGCCATAATGACAGCTACAATTTAAAAAATCATATTACCCCAATTATAATAACAAATCCCCTCTGTCCCAACCAACTCGCCAATTGCCATCAACCATCGCCAACCACTAACATTGACAATTTTTTCAGCAACTTAAACTGATAGGTCTATTTGTCCATTTTTAAATTAAAATTATAGACAAATAAGTCTATATGTCCACTTTTTAATTAAAAAATGGAATCAAATAAGTCTATCTGTGCACTTTTAAATTAAAATGGGAACATATAAAGCAATCCAAAGAGGAAGAGAAATAAGTAGAAAGGGAATAAAAGGGATATTTTTATCTTTTCAACTGAAAAAAAAAAAATCATTTTTTTGCAATTAATTTTAAAAGTTTCAATATTTTGTAATTAATTTTGGATTGATTTTTTGATTAGTCCATTACAGTGTCCATTAAATAACGGGGATACATATGTCCATTTGTGCACCTGTAAAACACTTTTAATTTAAAAATAGGGATTGTGTGAGTGATTTTCTGACCACACTGCCCCTCTTAGTAATCAGTTGGTGAGCACCGGCAGAATAGATGGCACCCTGCTGACCTGCAATAGAAATATAGGAATCCCGCGGTGGTTCTTCCACCCGGGGGTACTCCGACGATCAAGTCAGTACTCAATATCTCTCAAAGATAATTAATCATCTATTCAACTCACAAGCTTGAGTATAAAAAACATACCTTAGACCCATGGGGGTGCCTCTTATTTATAGCCAACTCAATCCTAATCCCAATGGGAGCCTAACTCCAATGGACTCAGGATTACTGCTAATCTGGGACTCCCAGTGAGGATAAACTCTCTAAGAGTTTCATCTTTACCCAAACTGAAGTCTTCTCCCAATCTAGGACTCTTGTCCCATATACAAGTTGAGTTTCATCTTCATTCTAGGACTCTTGTCCCTTATCCACTTATCTCGGATTCCAGTATCTTCGGAGATAACCTCGGCCTATCCGAGATGACCTCGGCATAACAACCAGGACACGTGGCACCTCGGCTGACATGTCGGCGTCACCTTGCCACGTGTTGGTACTCAGAAAATATGTCCCCACAACTGCCCCCTAGGTTCTATTACCTCGGCATTCTGAGGTGATGGAACCTACATTGTTCGTTCATCTGTACCCCTCTGTCCGAGATCAAACTTGCCGACCTCAAAGTTTCCTGGACTTTTCTGTCCACTGGTGCCAAGTATCAAGTTTCAGGCTCTCCAAGCTGCTTGAGATCGCACCTCCTAACCGAGGTTCTGGTTCCATTAATTCGTAAACTCCAAGAGCTTTGCAACTGCTCCACTCACACTCTCTGGTGAGTTCCCGATTTCCAGTCATCTATCTGACTCCGGCGATATTCATATCGGCGTTCATTTCCCTTGGTAGGTTCATAAACTCTTTACTTGCTTTTTAAGCTCAATCTTTTATAACTCTTCCGAATCTGTTTACTTGCCATCTGTTGCCTTCTATTTTCGTCTGTTTACTGTTTGAATGCCTGGCGCTGTTCTCGCCATATCCACTTTCTGTTGCTAGCGTTGTGCCTGGGTCATTGTTTTTACTTAGTGCCTGTGCTCTTGGTTTTATTCTTGAACTTTATTGTCTTCTTGACTCTGAATTTTCTCTTTTTTCATTCAATCCTTTAGCTTTTTCTCTTTTCTAGCTCTTTTGCTTAAATCCGTCATTGTTCCAAGCTTTCAAGCTCTTCAATTGTTTTCGTTCCTCTCATCCGGTGAAGCTTTCGCCGTTCCGTCGTGTTTGCAACCGTCGCCTGACCTCGGCGACCTTCATACCGGCTCCACTTTTCCTGGTAAGCCTCTGTTCCTTTCATTCTCATTTCTTCTATGCTCTTTTGCTTACTTGCTGCCATTACTGCTTTATTCAAACCTTTGATTTATTGAACTATTCATCTGGATGCGTCTATTCCATGATTTCACTCATGTCTTGAACACTTACACTGTTTCACCACTTTCTTGCCATTGTTCTTGAGCCTGTATTTCTGTGTCTTTTTCCAGATTTTTGCTTTCAATCCTTGCCTTCAAAACTCCGAGGTGCCAATCGCCGAGAAGAGCTTTGATCAAACTTTTCAGGAGATTGATGTTGAGCTCGTGGCTGAGAAGGCTGCTGAGAAGTTCTTTCCAACTGTCTTCTGGGGGTGAGACACAACCTACTGCTGATGCCGAGTAGTTTGCTTCCTTCTTGAAATTGATGCTGAGATAACAATATAGAAGCTCCTCCAACTGACTGCCGAGGCTGAACCATCGTCGTCCGTCGAAGTAGATCAGTCCGACGTTCTTGCTTTCAGTCCCTAGTTCTTTAAGGTCTTCATTTTTGTACCTGCCAACCTTCTCAGCTCTTAACAAGCTAGTTGGTCATTTCGGATGGAAACGTCTGTCGATGTTTATCTCGGCTATACCAAACTTGTAAATTGCTCCTGCACCTTTTCTCTGCCCCCTAATGTGAGCATAAGTCTGCACTTAGGATCACATTAGGGAAGTTGGCTTCGTACCGTAGTTACAGACCTGATGTGTTCTTCTTTCGCCGATGTATAAAAACTTCTGGTATTTAATTCACCCATTTAGACCCTCTTTCTCTTGGCCTTTGCAAACTATCATCGTTGTTTCTTGATGCATTTATTCCTTTTACAATTCTGGTCACCACTTTCGGCGTGTACTTAGTGGTTCTGTTTTTAATCAAAACGACATTTGACTCCGGCGAATCTTTCGCCGACATTTAACTTGTGCACTCTTTAACTTATAAATTCTCTCAAAATTTCAACAAGTGTTAAACATCATTTTGTTTTAACTTCGGTTAAAACATCATCTCAGCTCAACTTCGGTTAAGCATCATCTCCGTTTAACTTCGGTTAAACATCATCTCGGCTTAACTTCGGTTAAGCATCATCTCCGTTTAACTTCGGTTAAACATCATCTCGGCTTAACTTCGGTTAAGCATCATCTCGGCTTAACTTCGGTTAGGCATCATCGCGGTTTGTACTCTTGTACCTTGTTGCTTCTTTGGACAGTATAAGTTTCTTTTCATGGCCGATGTGCCTCTTGTTTCTGTTGAATGCTTTATCTTTCTTTGAATGCTTGTACCTTTGTCTTCTCTATATGATTCTATACTTAGAATATTTTGCATATACTCTTCATATTTCTTTCTTCTTTATGCAATCTTCTCGAGATTATATACCTCGGGTAAAATAACTGTAAACTTTACTTCGGCAAGATACTGACCTGCAATCTTTTCATCAATTTCAACAAGTATAAAACATATACTATTCAATGTTAACTTTGCAAACTTTTCTCAAGTTTCAACGAGTGTTCAAACAATAATCTCAGTCTGACCTACTTGTAAATTGCTACAAATTTCAACAAGGATTAACATAAACAGTAAACTTTACTCAAGTTAGAACAAGTGTTAAATAATGATCTACTTGTAAATTGCTACAAATTTCAACAAGGGTTTAATATACTTAGCTTTACCTCAACCTGTAATTTGCTGCAAATTTCAACAGATGGTCATATGTCGGCTTAACTTCAACTTGTAAATTGCTACAAATTTCAACAAGTGTTAAGCAATGATCTTTGGCTCAACCACCTCGTGGATTTCTATAAGTCTGTAAGCAATAGCATCGGCTTCACCTCGACTTGTAAATTGCTACAAATTTCAACAAGTGAGGAGAATAGTAATCTCGGCTTAACTTCCACTTGTAAATTGCTACAAATTTCAACAAGCGAAGCTAAGGAACCATCTCGGCTTAACTTCAACTTGTAAATTGCTACAAATTTCAACAAGCGAAGCCAAGCTTTGTATCGGTTTGACCAACTTGTAAATTGCTACAAATTTCAACAAGTGGTAAACTTTGTATTCGGTCTGACCAACTTGTAAATTGCTACAAATTTCAACAAGTGGTAGACTTTGTATTCGGTCTGACCAACTTGTAAATTGCTACAAATTTCAACAAGTGGTAGACTTCGTATTCGGTCTGACCAACTTGTAAATTGCTACAAATTTCAACAAGTGGTAGACTTTGTAAAACCTCGGCTTAACTTCGGTTAAGCATCTTCTCGGTTTAACTTCGGTTAAACATCTTCTCGGATTCAAGCCGGGGTTTTCAACCCGGCCAACTTCAATCTGATCTTGTGTGTTTTCTTTTTTATCCTCCGGGATCTTAGATCTGCTCGCTGTGCTCTTCTCTTCTCGGACTTAAGCGTCGAGATCTTATCTTCTTAGATCTGCTCACTCGGTTTAAGCTCTTCTTTTCTCGGGCCTACTCATCTAGGCCGAGATCATGTCTTCTAAGATCCGAGATCTGGAGTCTGGGATCTGCTCAGTTAGGCTGAGCTCTCGTCTTCTCGGGCCTACTCATCTAGGCCGAGATGATGTATTCTCGGATCCGGGATCTGGAATCCAGGATCTGCTCACTTAGGCTGAGCTCTCGTCTTCTCGGGCCTACTCATCTAGGCCGAGATGATGTATTCTCAGATTCGGGATCTGGAATCCAGAATCTGCTCACTTAGGCTGAGCTCTTCTATACTTGAATGTCATCTCCTTGGGAGTGCTCATGCCCCCTGTCTTTGCATCCCTTCTGGAAGGGTCTTCGTTCATCCGCAGGTATTTATCCTTCCATACCTGGAGGTCATCTTTGTTGTAGTATCCGCTTCGATCTGTTGTCTTTGATACGTCACCTTCCTGGCCGGCGTCTTTCACTCCGTGACTCTGGTCATGAGTTTCTGTGTTGCGGTCGTCCCCTTCAGCGTCGAGGTCGATAGGTCTCCCACTCCCAGCAAGAGTGTTTGTCTTCAATCTGATCCTTCTGTCCATCACTGGCCATCTATTCTTCTTTCTTTCCCACAGACGGCGCCAAATTGTGTGAGTGATTTTCTGACCACACTGCCCCTCTTAGTAATCAGTTGGTGAGCACCGGCAGAATAGATGGCACCCTGCTGACCTGCAATAGAAATATAGGAATCCCGCGGTGGTTCTTCCACCCGGGGGTACTCCGACGATCAAATCAGTACTCAATATCTCTCAAAGATAATTAATCATCTATTCAACTCACAAGCTTGAGTATAAAAAACATACCTTAGACCCATGGGGGTGCCTCTTATTTATAGCCAACTCAATCCTAATCCCAATGGGAGCCTAACTCCAATGGACTCAGGATTACTGCTAATCTGGGACTCCCAGTGAGGATAAACTCTCTAAGAGTTTCATCTTTACCCAAACTGAAGTCTTCTCCCAATTTAGGACTCTTGTCCCATATACAAGTTGAGTTTCATCTTCATTCTAGGACTCTTGTCCCTTATCCACTTATCTCGGATTCTGGTATCTTCGGAGATAACCTCGGCCTATCCGAGATGACCTCGGCATAACAACCAGGACACGTGGCACCTCGGCTGACACGTCAGCGTCACCTTGCCACGTGTTGGTACTCAGAAAATATATCCCCACAGGGATAAATAGAAATATATGTCCCATATCTTCGATTGGGGGGACAAGGGGAGGATTATTTACTGTGCGGATTGTAATCCGCACAATAAATCCAATCCGATGTTTGTGTTTTTTTTAGTCCGCCGGACATGGAGTCCGGCCGGACTCCTTATCCCCCATATGGGGGATTATACTATCCTAGGGGGGGATGTGAGACAATTTTGGGGGGATTATTTACTGTTGGGATTAGGTGATGAAATACCATTTTGACCCTCTACTATTTAATTATGTATTATAGTTAGTAAAATTTAATAAAATTTAAATGTCTCAATTTAAAAATAAAATAATTTTATTTAACTTTTTATTGATGTTTTATTTATTTTTTTTAAATAATTTTTTATAGATATTTTATTGATGTTTTATTTTAAAATTTTGTTTATATTTTATTTAATTTCATTATTTAAATGTTAATAGATGTTTTATTTAATTTCATTGTTTAATTATTATTATTTTTAAAAACAAATTTATTTAAAATTTTAATTAAAAAAATAATATAAATTTTTATTGATATTTTATTTATTTATTTATTTAATTTTAAAAAAATAAATTTATTTAATTGTGTAAAAAATAAAATAAAATAAATTTTTATTTAATCTAACTAAAAATAATTAAAATATTAAAGATATGTTTAATATTGCTGTTACTTAATACACAATTGAAAAAGAGTAAAATAGTCTTTTATTCATTTATCCTATCCAGTCCGTCCAACCAAACGTTGGATTCACTAAAAATAGTCATTTCCAGACATCTAATCCTATGAAAAAACAAATACAGGATACATATCCAATCCAACCAAATAGTCCGGGGGATTCACAGTCCCAGGACTCAAATCCGATGGATTCTAATCCTCCCTTATCCAGTCCGTCCAATCAAACGGTCTATTTACTGTGCGAATTGTAATCCGGAAGAAGCATCCAATCCGCCGTTTGTTTTTTTTTTAGTCCACCGGACATGGAGTCCGGCCGGACTCCTTATCCCCCATATGGGGGACTATTGTGTCCTGGGGGGGTCTGGGACAATTTTAGGGGGACAATCTACTGTTGAGATTAGGTGGTAAAATGACCATTTTGACCCTCTACTATTTAATTATGTATTATATTTAGTAAAATTCAATAAAATTTTAGTGTCTCAATTTAAAAATAAAATAATTTTATTTAACTTTTTATTAATGTTTTATTTATTTAATTTTTTTAAAATAATTTTTTATAGATACTTTGTTGATGTTTTATTTTAAAATTTTGTTTATATTTTATTTAATTTCATTATTTAAATTTTAATAGATGTTTTATTTAATTTCATTGTTTAATTATTATTATTTTTAAAAAAAAATTTATTTAACATTTTAATTAAAAAATAACATATATTTTTATTGATATTTCATTTATTTTATTTATTTAATTTTTAAAAAATAAATTTATTTAATTGTGTAAAAAATAAAATAAAATAAAATAAATTTTTATTTAATCTAAATAAAAATAATTAAAATATTAAAGATATGTTTAATATTGCTATTATTTAATAAACTATTGAAAAAGGGTAAAATAGTCTTTTGGTCATTTATCCTATCCAGTCCGTCCAACCAAACGTTAGATTCACTAAAAATAGTCCTTTCCAGACATCTAATCCCATGAAAAAACAAACACAGGATACATATCCAATCAACCAAATAGTCTGGAGGATTCACAATTCCAGGACTCAAATTCGATGGATTCTAATCCCCTCTTATCCAATCCGTCCAATCAAACACACCCTTATAAGGGGGGAATTATTTACTGTGCGGATTATAATCCGCACAGTAAATTCAATCCGATGTTTTTTTTTTTTTTAGTCCGCCGGACATGGAGTCCGGCCGGACTCCTTATCCCCCATATGGGGGATTATACTCTCCTGGGGGGGTGTGGGACAATTTTGGGGGGATTATTTACTGTTAAGATTAGGTGGTGAAATGATCATTTTGACCCTCTGCTATTTAATTATGTATTATATTTAGTAAAATTTAATAAAATTTAAATGTCTCAATTTAAAAATAAAATAATTTTATTTAACTTTTTATTGATGTTTTATTTATTTTTTTTAAATAATTTTTTATAGATATTTTATTGATGTTTTATTTTAAAATTTTGTTTATATTTTATTTAATTTCATTATTTAAATGTTAATAGATGTTTTATTTAATTTCATTGTTTAATTATTATTATTTTTAAAAACAAATTTATTTAAAATTTTAATTAAAAAAATAATATAAATTTTTATTGATATTTTATTTATTTATTTAATTTTAAAAAAATAAATTTATTTAATTGTGTAAAAAATAAAATAAAATAAATTTTTATTTAATCTAGCTAAAAATAATTAAAATATTAAAGATATGTTTAATATTGCTATTACTTAGTACACAATTGAAAAAGGTAAAATAATTTTTTGTTCATTTATCCTATCCAGTCCGTCCAACCAAATGTTAGATTCACTAAAAATAGTCCTTTCCAGACATCTAATTCCAAAAAAAACAAGCACAGGATACATATCTAATCCAACCAAATAGTCCGGAGGATTCACAATCCCAGAACTCAAGTCCGATGAATTCTAATCCCCCTTATCTAGTCCGTCCAATCAAACACACCTTAGTGTACTATCTGTGATATCTATACATTATTTGCGCACTATCTTGTCTTATCTGTGTATTATTTGTGCTATACGTGCATCACCTGTTGCTTATATGTGATTCTCTGTTACTTATCTATGCACCATCTGTTATTTATGTGTCTACTATATATGCATTATCTATTGCCTATATATGCATTACCTATACGTGAATTATCTATTGCTTATATATGCATTATCTGTTACCTATTTATGCATTATATGTGCTATTTGTTTGTAGTTGTGCATTTTTAGTTTTTTTTTTAAAGAAAAAAAGTAGGACACACATATATCTGTCTATTTTACAAATTAAAAATATATATATATATATAAATTGACAGTTATATTGTGTGGAAACTTCAATAGGCTATTATCTTATGTTCTACAGTCTATTTTAATTTTTTTTTATTATATATATATTTTTTGAGATCTATTCATTCAAAATAGCAGAATGCATTAAGCTTATTATTTATAGAATAAAAAAAAAAACATAATAAAAAAAATGTTGTTTTGACTCTGAGTTTGTACTTTTTGCATAAATCATAAAACACAACACCAAAAAAATCATCTCATCCAGTCTGCATAGTAAGACAATTTCAATTTTATTATATGACCAAATACATAATTGGCTTGCCCTAAGATTTTCTTAGTCCAAAAATTAAATTCAAAATGGATTTATCCGTTGCGAATGAATTTCTTCACACACTTTTTTAGTAGGCAAACAACGCATAAAAATATAATTGGTTCAAATAGGGTCTTGCTACATCCCCCTAATTTCCCTCCCCCTAATCCCCCTAATTTCCATATCAAGTAAGAAAAAAAAAAAAAAAGGAAACAGTTGCCAAAACAGGAAATTAGGGGGACTAGGGGGGCTCTTTTTAGGGCTCCAAATCATTTTCCGGTTCAAATATGTGGACTCCATACTTAAAAGTGTAATTACTCCATCCAAAATGATAAGTCCCACTATTTTAAATGAATCAAACTGTATGTATTATTTAGACACTCATAAAATGCGAACAAAATCAGACTCTCTATCTATAACGATTCTGGTTTAGACCTGACCTATTTACTTGATTTTGAATCCGAGAATCCATATACTTAATTGTTGTTCATCTCTTTTCAATCTTAATGCTTGTTGAGTTTGGCTATTGGAAGTTTTGGTTGCGTTTGAAACAGGTTGGAAAGTTAGTTTTTTCAAAAGTTGTTGTCCAGATTTTTACTTCTTCACTCGAGCGGTCTTTTTTGCGCTCAAGTAGTCTTTTATAGTCTATAAAACTACTGAGAGTGTAATATATGCGCTCGAGCGACACTTCTTGCACTTGAGCGATCTTTTGCAGTCTGCAAAACTATTACGAGGGGATCATTGTGCGCACGAGTGGTGATTTTGTTCGCTCAAGCGGTGCCAACTTTTGTGCTTGTTCGCTCGAGCGGTGTTTTAGTCGCTTAAGCGGTCTGTGTGTATGTCAGTCCAAGAATAAGACTTTTTGGATCACTTTTTCATCTCCTTCTCTCTCTAAACATTTCAAAACCCTAAAAACCTTCACTCACTCTCTCTCTAGCTCTTACTTCTAGCTCAAAGTACTTCCAATCCATTGATTTCTTCACCTTAATCGTTTGGAGATAAACATTGAGCGTGTCGAGGGCTTCATTTTAATTAGAGAAGTTAGTGTTTTCAGCTCCGTCAAGTTCTACCCATCGTTTCTTCATGTCTTCTACTTTGAGGTAAGGATTTCTTTAACTTTTTTATATGATTTTTAGTTTATTTATTTGCTCTTTGAAAAGGGTATTAATTTGCAAAATTTTGAAAAAACCTAAGGGAAATCAAAATAGGGGTTTTCCAAATGGGTTCTTGAAAATGGTTGTGGAAAAGTGTTTTTGGGTGAGATACGCTAAAATGGTGGATATTTCTTCTTGAAATTGATTTTGTAAAATAAAAAGGGTTTTGCCTAAATTTAGGATGTTTGGAATTATGTAAGGAAATGGAAAATGTTGTGAGTTTTCGTATGATTGGGACAATGATTATTTTAATGATGATTGGTGGAGTTAGATATGTAATATCACTCCCATTGTAAAAGGATGGAATTGTATATTATAATTGGAAACTACTTGTGTATAGAAATATCTGTTTTGGGCTATTGGTGGATGATAGTCTTGATTGTTGTAGACATTGCATGAGGATTAGGTTAAATGGAAACTAATTTCTCACACATTGTGCATAGAGCATCATTTCATGTTGAACATTATTAATGTTTTGATTTTGAGAAAAATGGGTGAATATTGCGGTGAATCTGGTTAGTAGGTGTGGTTGTTGTTTTATTATGTTGGCCTATGTATCCTTGGTGAAAGTCTAGAAACTCACACGGTTAAATATCTATCTTTCCTATTAGTACCGGTAAAATGGATTTAGTAGTGCTTTTATAGCTTATTGGCAAATACGTACCTAGAGATTCCTAGTGTGTTGTCTCCACTACCATGTTTTCTGTTATAAAAGGATTATTTTTATGAACTGATTTATAATCTGGCATTACATTGCTTTGAGATGGAAAACGAGGAATGTTTGACAAATGGTATGTATGTGTATTCACTTTAAAATTTTGCTAAGATTCATGTACTATGTTACAGTATCTCTACTGAGATGTAGCTCACCCTATATGGAAAACAACTTTCAGGTGCTGATGATATGCCTCCACCAAGGACATAGCTTGGGAGGAATTGGAGCTTAAAGCTTCATTTTTGGTTTTTTGATGCAATTATTCTTGTTTAAGCCCAGTGCTTTACTTGTATTGAGTTTAAACTCATTTTGTTGTAACCAAGCATCGTCTTGGAGTGGTTATAGCCATTAAGGCATTTCATTACTTGGTTTCATTTCTCTTTTTACTTTTGTATCCATGTCATATGCTATAGATTCAAAATCTAGGATTGGTGACTATATATTGCGTATGTCATCTTTTATAATGATCAAAGATATAATGAATAAAAGTTATGAGATTGTTGATCAATTGTAGCACGGCTATATGATGGGTTAATGTTAACTATTATGAGGCATTACAACTTGGTATCAGAGCTACCAGGTTAGAATACTTTGGGATCGTGGGATGTGATTTTTACCACAATGGGTTCTCTTGCTAAATGATATTAGACATAGACCTAGTATGCTATGTGATAACATGTTTATGTGACTAAATGTGTTTGGGATTTGATTTCTTAGATATTGATTGGGTCTACGAGTTTCTAGAAGTCCTGTTTGAAGAGCACTTGATCACTTCTATTTCCAACTGAAACTTTGGCAATGTCGCGGGACGGTCACTATCTAGAAAGGAAATTCATTTGTGTTTATGTAATTAAGTGTTTAAGTGGAGTGAATTATTTGTTGTCCACCGCATTAGGACATGAGTGAATTAGCTTTGGCACATTTGTGAATATGCTAATCTTGTGAGGCCGTTGATCTTTGCAATATTTTCCTTAACCCTTACTTTCAAATTATTTCTTTGTAGTCCCTCTATTTCTTAATTAATTGCAATTTTAACCCTAGAATCAAACATATGTGCCAACCAAAAACTCGCAAACCCTAAATTGAACCTGGAAACTCAAGAACCATTTCTAAAACCCTAACAATAATTAAATTAATTTTCTAAGTATGTTTTCTACACAGAAACCCTAGGTTTCCAGTTCTCAGTACAATTCATCGTTTAATTCAAAACAAATAAACTTTAACCAAATTAAATTTTCAGATTCTAAATAAATTAAACACTACATTTAATTAAATGTTCAAATTCATAAATTAAAGCCAAAGCCCTCATATTTTGATTAAATTACAAATTGACCCCAAGTTAATACTATTATATATAAATATATACATGTTGTACCTTTAAACTTATTTAAATCTTTCGTACACAAAAATATCTACAAATCGTATACAAATTGTACACAAATAATCAAAAGAAATCCCCTCAAATCCACTCCCCATGGCCGGCCAACCCCTAGAGCTACCATTAGAGTGTACAAATTTGAAACACATTGCTAAAATTATGGAGATTTGTCTTTGACTTAGGTACAATTTGAATATATATTTATATATATCTAATGTACTTGTAACTATCATGAGTTAAATTAAACCTAAGCCTAACTAGATCATGTTTAAGTACACAATTAAAGTCATAATCGCAACTCATTTCATTATATTCCAACTAAATCAAAGAACTATTCAATTGAATTAGAACCAAGGGCATTTTAAACAATTCACACCATTTCTTTTCTATAAAAACACCACCACCCTCTACATGTTACACGTCTCATACACACCTACACATTTGGTTGAGAGAAAAAAAGAAGAGGAAAAGAGTGAACCTTGGTAGTGGAGGAGAGGAAAAGAGGAGAAAACCGTGCATGCACTTCACCTAACTTCAAGTAAGCCACAACACGGTTCTCTCTTTTATTTTCCTTTTCAAATACATGTTATTAGAGGTTAAAATAATATTTTCAAATGTGTTGTAATGAATGAAAATAATTGAGCCTTATTCCACCCTTACTGGTGTTTTCTCTAAATCGGTGCAAAACTCTCTTTTTCTACACCTATCTCTCATAATTTCTAAAGGAACACCTTCAATCTAAATTTTTGAGTTTAATATGTACTATTTAGCATGTTTTTATTATAAAACAAGTGAAAAATTATCCTTGGTTACCCTCTTTTCTTACTTTCTCTCTTATTTTAAGCTTTGTGC
Organism: Camellia granthamiana; assembly: GCA_036172215.1. NCBI lineage: Eukaryota > Viridiplantae > Streptophyta > Magnoliopsida > Ericales > Theaceae > Camellia > Camellia granthamiana. The sequence goes on along the minus strand of CM069916.1, from coordinate 101,233,210 downwards.
TCAAAGAACCAGTTTTTCAGTTAACTTGCGAAAATTATAGAAAAATGTAGAAAAATTTACTTGACCTCATTTTTATGTCAAAACCTTCCTTAAAGGGCTATATTTCAAGTAAAATTGGTTTCATTGAAAAAGAGTGAGCGGTTTGAAAGGAAATCCAATTTTTGTAACGATCAATGAATCTAGACAGCGCTGGATTGTTTCTTGAATAACTAAAGATCTAGGAAAGCTACGAAACTTCTAAAGATGTTCTAAAAACTAGACAAAATTCTCTACAAATCATAGGAAAGCCAAGTTTAGAAAAAAATCTGAAAATGCCTTTTTGTTTACAATCTTTATGACAATGCAAATCTAAAAATTTACATTCTTGTGTGATATTACTCCCTTAACTTCATGAATATGCCTAGAATTACTTGTGCATATTTTGATATGATAATCTCATGTGTTGTAACTTTATTTCCTTCCATTTGTGCTATGAAGTTGTTCATACTTATGCAGTAGATGTTGTTTCAAGAGCATGTTCTAACTCTGACTTAAATTATCTAACGGGAAACTTAATAGGTGGTAATGGGTTTGCGAACTTTTGGACAAGTTGCTGAGTTATTGAATTGGTTAGCGGGATGTGTTCCATTTTGAAAGCTAAAGTCTTTCACAAGTGATTATTTTGGAACCCTTGAATGGAGCGGTTGTATTCGGACCCTAGGTGGTTTTGGTGTGAGGAGAGAATGGGCAAGGCCCTTATTTTACCGTCTCTTTTGAGGTCCTCGATTGGCGCTATGTGGTATGTAACCGTTGGTAGACATCTGGGGTAAGGTCTACAAAGCAGCAAAAGATGGGCATACCGAATAATCTGTGTCTGATTCTTGTAGTTAGGAGAATGAAATCTCTTGGGGGGATTTCTAGACTAATAACAACTAACCTTGTAACTCTTGTTATTTGCTTGAATATCATGTTTCTTTCCCCTATTATTGTAATTGCTATTGTGTATTAGATTGGGAAAAAAAGACAAGGTGTATATGGGTTTACTAGGCATTCAAAGCTCATGGCGTTTCATGCCAGATATCGAAGAAACATACAAGGTTGACGAAGAGCCAGAGACATTTGAAGACTTGTGTCTGTTTTAGAGAAAATTAGAAGCCATTTTGCTTATGAGTCTATTCGTGCTTTTATTTTTTATTTTTTTGGATTGTAATAGTAATGGAACTCGTTTGGCAATTTAAGATTTGAAACACTATAATTATTATTTGCTTTTGTAATCCTATGCCTACCTCCGCGTTACTTATGCGACCTTGTGTTAAAACCTCTTAAGTTTTGTCAGAAAGATAGCTTGCTGTCTAAGGTGGTTAGACTTAGAAGGGAGGCTACATTAACTCCTCCGGTATTGCTAGGATCTTATTTGGCTATTGACCAAAGGACTCTTTAGTGACATTACCCTAACCCTTAGAGTAGAAATTGGGGCGTCACAAATCTATTGTGTTACCTTTATTAGGATGTTAGGATATGGACGTAGTGGTGGTAGGCGTGGTAGGCCTAGGTGGCAGGAGGTGCCGTTATCGGCTGACATTCCGATGTAAGAGGAGGGAGTTGGTCAAGCCAACATAGCCGAGCCAGCAGGTTAGCAAGCCATGGGCGGTTTGGCTCGGGGAATGACTGGTGCCTTGTAGGAGTCTATGGACATTCTCAAGACTGAGAGTCAAGTCCAAGCCCATGCTACTAAAACAGGGCCATCTTTTTTGAAAAAGGAGTTCTTCCATTCAAATCCGAATGAGTTTTTTGGGGATCCAAAGGAGTCACTGAAGGTAGATGAGTGGCTAAAGCAGATGGTGAAGACGTTCGATATGTTTGGCATTGAGGGCAATGGTTTAAGGGTGACCTTGGCATCCTTCCAATTGCAAAGGAGATGCGGGTCAGTGGTAGAAGTATATGCATGGGCGCATTGGGGTGACTTGAGAAGCCTTTGTCAACGCCTTCCAGGGCAAGTTTTTGTCTCACACTGCTGGGGAGAAGTTGAAGGATCAGTTCTTGAAGCTCAAGCAGTTAAACACACCTGTAGCAGAGTTTGAGGCAACTTTTACTAGCCTCTCTAGGTTTGCACTGAAGCTTGTGGCGACAGAGGAATGCCGTTGTGTCGAGTTTAAGAAGCGACTGAGGACCGGACTCCTTTTCAAGGTGGCCGCGTCCATGATTAGGGATCACTGTAACGCCCCAAAATAATTATAATAAGACCAACCACTTTTTTAATAAATAACAACACCATGATGAACCCAATAACCTTTTCTTTTCATATGATCTCATGGTACAAAAGGTAACACATGCAGGTATACATTCATAAGTCCTAACTCTGAATATATAGCATGTGTTACATGTTAAAGATATGAAATACAAGTTAAATAATTAAGAAATGCCCTAAAGGCTTATAACTTTCCAAGACAGTGCTTGGTTACAACAAAATGGATTTAAATCCAATACAGTTAAAGCCCTAGGCTTGTACAAAATAAATACAACAAAACAAATAAAATGAAGCTCTTGCTTCCAAGTCCTCCCAAGCTATTGCCTTGGCGGAGGCATATCATCAGCACCTGAAATGGTTTTTCCACATAGGTCAAGCCAAAGCCTAGTAGAAATAATCCTACACAATATATGGATCTTAACAAAGATATAAGGTGAATGCATATGTAATGCTCATGCCAAACATTTTCATTTCTCTTTCCAAAACTATGCAATGCCAAAATTTATATCTCAATTCATGATATCATTTCCTTTACAATAAAAAACAGGGCAATGAATACAATACTGTGAATCTCTAGGACGTGTCTGCAAGTAGGTTACAAGCACTACCAAATTATTATTTTTACCGGTATTAACCGGAAGGCTCGACACCTAACCGTGTGGGTTTCTGGACTTTTACCAAGGACACACATGCTAACTTAATACCACAACTACACCCTTATCCAGATTCACCAAAGTACTCACTTATTTTTCTTAAAACAACAACATTTTCAATGTGTTAACTATGCAACAATGCTCAAAGCAATAGATGAGAAAATAGTTTCAATTCTCCTAATTCTCATGCAATTTCTACAACAATTATAGCAATCCTCCACCGATAGCCCCAAACAAATATTTCTAAACAAATAATCAATTTCCATAATGATAAACTTTTCAAATTCCAAGATGTGAGTGGTAATACATACCAAACTCCACCATCCTCATCAATATCAATCTAATTTTCACATTTTCCAACATCAATTCCAATTATTTATACAAAATCAACATTTGAGATATTTATGGAAAAAACCCCATTTTCTTTCAAAATCAATTCCAAGTATCAAAACTAATCATTTTATCACAACTCAACCTCATTTCTAATCTCACAACCATTTTCAAGATTCCATTTGAAAACCCCTTTTTTGAGTTTTAACCTAAAACCCTAAGTTTGTTCAAAAATCTCCAAATCACAATATTATTTTAAAAACAACAATAACTAAGTTAAAAATCATAAGAACATGTGGAGAATCCCTACCTCAAAAAAGAAGACCCAAATGAGAGATGGGTAAAACTCAAATGAGCCGAAAACACAAACTTCACCGATTAAAACGAAGCCCTCAACGTGCTCTCTCTTTTTAACAAAGGGACTATGGTGTAGAAATTGGTGAATCAAGGTATATTGGGAGCTTAGAGATGATTTCTAGAGAGAGAGAGAAAGTAGATCGAAGATTTAGAGAGAGAGAGAGGTGTGAAAAAGTAACTCAAAAAATGAACTTTATGACCTGATATACGCGCAGACTGCTCGAGCGAAAAAAGTGCCGCTTGAGCAACCAGACACAATAAGTGAGACCGCTCGAGCAAAGAAGTTTATCGCTCGAGTGAAGAGTACAAACTCCCAGAAGTTTTACAAATAGAGGACCATCGCTCGAGCTGAAGAAGGACCACTCGAGTGAACAACGCTCGAGTGTAGAATGCCAACTCCCAGTATCTTTACAGGCCTGCAAAAGTACTGAGAGTTCTCAAAGACCGCTCGAGCGCAAAAAGTGTCGCTCGAGCGAAGAGGCTAAAATCTGAGCATGAACCATTTTGAAAAACTAACTCCCAACCTGTTCCAAATGCAACCAAGTCACTCCAATGACCAAACTCAATGAGGAATAAGGAGAAATAAGACATGAGAAATCGTATAAACAATAAAAATCTGATCCAAAATATCAAATGGGTTAGGTCTAAACCAGAATCGCTATAATTACGGTCATCTTGTAGAGGTAGCTACTTATTTAGAGACTATGATTCAGATGGAGGAGAAGAGGATGAGGGGCTCCAAGTAGAGGAGTCAGGAGGTTCAAAAAGAGATGAGGGACAACAAGAGGTAGAGGGGTTCCACCCCACGGTAGTCCTAGGCAGCACTGTTTAGATCCACCTTTCCTGTACCGAGTTCTTGTTCATGGATGACTAGTCAGGGTGGGATCACTTGCTTTAAGTGTGTTCAGCTGGGCCACAAGTCTCCAGTTTGCTTGCAGAGATAAGGAATACAGCAGTCAGCGCCGTTTGCGGCTCGTTCTTAGAGCCAGAGTTAGGAGAGAGGGCAATCGCCTACTTGTTATTAATGTAGGTAGTCGGGGCACTTGAGGAAGGTTTGCCCTTAGACAAGTGGCACACCTGGTGCATCTAGTTTGAGACAAACATAAAGTCATCAGCCTACCCAGTTAGCACAAGCGTCGAAGGCCACTCAAGCAACCTCTTCGACTTAATTAGCTTATCAGTCTTATGCTCCGAGGGGTAAGTAGGTGGAGCAGAGACCTACAGGGTGTTGTGTGTATGGTGTTACCACGCCAGATCAGTTGCCAGCACCCTCTGTTTTGAGAGGTAACTTTTTGTTGTTTAATTCTATTGTCAATGTTGGAGATAAGGATAACTTGGACCAGGGATGTCATGGTTGTGAGATTGAGGTTTCCGATCGCTGACTTCCTTTTGCTTTTGTATTGCTAGACATGTCGAGTTTTGATATCATTTTGGATATGGATTGGTTGTCTTCATACCATGCTGTTATAGATTGTTACCGTCAGAGAGTTACGGTGTGTACCTCGAGCGGTGAATGTTTTCATTTTTTGGGGGACTAAGCTGATAGAGTCTTATCGCCAATATGTGACCCTTGTGTTAGGGGCGAGCTTAGTTGTCTTCTTGCAGCTTTCTTGTGTAGTAAGAGTGATGTGGTCCGAGTTGAGTTGCCAAGGATAGTTTGTGAATACTAGGATGTCTTTTCTGAGGATTTTACTAGTTTGCTACCCTACCGAGAGATTAAGTTCTCCATTGACTTAGTGCCAGGCACGATACCGATTTCTATGGCACCGTATAGATTTGCACTTGCCAAGTTGTATGAGTTAAAGATTCAACTCCAAGAGCGGTTAGATAAGGGCTTCATTCGCTCTAGTACATTGCCTTGGGAAGTACCGACTCTCTTTGTTAAGAAGAAGGATGGCACTTTGCGACTATGTATTGACTACCAGAAGCTGAACTGGGTGACTGTAGATATAGCGATCCCGGGTTTTACCCCTTGGTGTACAGTGATCCGGACTTGGTTCCGTAGATGTTAGCAGTTGTCTAAATCTTGTTTACATCCTTTCATACCTTGTATTTGAGTTATAGGATGTGTTGGGCAGGTTTGTTACAGGTTGGTTGAACTTAGAACCAAAAGTAGTTGCCCAGATTTTGGCCTGTCCGCTCGAGCGGGGTCTTTGTTGGAGCTTCTCCGCTCGAGCGGGGGTTTTGGCGCTCGAGCGGAAAAATCACCCTTCCAGTATTTCCTCTGCAGTGTTGTCTGCTCGAGCGGGGGTTTGGACGCTCGAGCGGGGAGTTGGGCGCTCGAGCGAGGGACCTATCTGCAAAAGTTCTGAGAATGTGCATCCGCCGCTCGAGCGGGGGATTGGCCGCTCGAGCGGGAGTCTGTGAGTGCCGCTCGAGCGCGGGTTTGGCCGCTCGAGCGGGGCGACTGGGTTAAAGCTCCGAGTTTTGACTTTTGAAATCACTTTTTCACATTCTCTTCTCTCTCTTACTTTCCCAAAAACACCATTGTTGAGCTTCTCACTCTAGACCTCTACCTTCTCTCTAGGTATTGATCTAGTAAGAGTGATTTTCTCACCTTTGGCCTTTACAAAAAAGTTGTTGATCGTCGAGGGCTACATTTTGATCCGAAAAATTTGTGATTTGGAGCATTTTCGTTTTCTTCATCTTCTTTGTTGGAGCTCAAACTTTGAGGTAGGGATATCCTCTCCTTCTTATGGATTTTGTCTTTAAATTTTGGCATTTGATATGTTGGGTGTTGTTGGGTAGTCTTGAGGAAGTTTGGGCCTTTTGTGTAATTTTACAAAAGTTGGGGTTTGTTTATAATAAACCTAAATGCAAGTTTGGCACAAAAAATATGAGATAGATAAAGGAATGTGGATGAAAATGGAATCTTAGGGTTGTTTTGTTAATTATGGGATTTTGCCCTAATTGGTTGATAAATTAATTTGAATAATTAATTTGAGAAATGAGGAATTGAATTAGAAATGTTGGAATTGGGAATGTATGGGATTAAAGGGTGTAGTTGAATTATTTATCGCTCACCAAATTGAAATGTTGATATATTATCCATTTTGTGCATTTATTTCCTATTTAGAAATAACTGCTTTGGGCTATCGGTGGAGGATAATCTTGATTGTTGTAGACAATGCATGATGATTAGGCAAACGAAAACTAATCAATGGAATATGTCATGGAACTTGACGGTTGATAGAATACATTAACTTTATGTATTGATTGATTATATGTAGAACCTATGTGTTTATATACATTGTGTGTAGAGGAGGAGATGGGGGATGTACTTCGCGGTTTAGGGGAAGATGGGGGGATGTACCTCTAAACCGGATAGCGTTGGGAGGAGATGGGGGATGAACTCCGTAGATACAGCTCATATGCTTGTCTAGAGAAGTGTAGATACAGCTCATATGCTTGTCTAGAGAAGTGCAGACATAGCTTATATGCTTATCTTTGGTTGTATGATATAGTTCTTATACTTATCTGTTGAGATGTTGATATAGCTAATATGCTTATCTGTTGAGATGTTGATTTAGCTAGTGTGCTATTCTGTTGATATGTATTGATTTAGCTAGTATGCTTATCTACCGAAAATGAGAAAATGTAAAATAACATGGACTTGTATGTCATGTAATTGTAAGGTGATATAAGTGGATGTATCTGTGTTGGCCATCTATCAACTGCTAATCTTTTAGTCATTGTTCATAGCTGGTTTAGTGTATTTCTACTGGGCTGTGGCTCACCCTATATGGGAACATCATTTTCAGGTAGAGGTAGCATGCCACCTCCAAGGACATAGCTTGGGAGGCTTGAGGCGGATGGATCTTTGTTGTCTATCTTCTTTTGATGTATTACATGTAGATTCAAGCCAAGGGCTTAACGTGTAACTGAGCTAGTGCTCTTTTTTTTGTAACCAAGTGTTAACTTGGAAAGCTGTAAGCCTGTAGGGCATTTGCTCTTGTTGTTAACATGTAATACCTTTTGTAATCAAATACTCTGATGAATAGAAGAATGTTGGACTTTTATATATCAATGCATGTCTATATTGATGGGTTTTATGTTATATTTTGAGGGCGTTACAACTTGGTATCAGAGCGTACCGGGTTCGAATACTTTGGGTACGTGGGAAGTGATTAGGATCACAATGGGTTGTCTCGCTTGATAGAGACTTAGGTGTAGAATCTTATGCTATGTGTTTAAATTGATAACATGCTTATGTGACTATATGGGTATGAGATTTAATTTCTAGGATGTTGATTGGATCCTTGGGTTTCTGTGAGTCTTGTTGGAAAAGCACTTGATCAATGCTGTTTCTAACCGGAACTCTAGTAACGCCTTGGGACTATCATTATCCGGAAATGAAATTCGTAAGTGCTTATGTGTTTGTGTGCTTACGTGGAGTGAATTACAGTTGTCCATGCATTAGGACGCGAGTGTTTAGTTTCGGCACATTTATCAATGTGCTAATGTTCTTCGTTTCCTTTATTAGGATGTCAGGACGAGGAAGAGATGGTAGGCGTGGTAGGCCTAGGAGGCAGGAAGTGCCTATACCGGACGAGATACCGGCAGTTCAGGAGAGAGTTGGTCAGGCCAATGTGGCCGAGCCAGCGGGTCAGCAGGCTATGAGTGCCTTGGCCCGAGAGATAGCAGGAGCTTTGGGTATTCTCAGAGCAGGGAATCAGGTTGCTGAGGCAGGGCCTTCTTTCTTGAAGAGGGAGTTCTTCCGGTCTAACCCGGACGAATTTATTAGGGATCCAAAGGAGCCACTTAAGGCAGATGAGTGGTTGGAGCAAATGAGCAAGACGTTCGAGATGCTTGGCATCGAGGACGGAACACTAAAAGTGACCTTGGCATCCTTCCAGCTGAAGAGAGATGCGGGTCAATGGTGGAAGTACAAGAAGGGTCGTGTTAGTGGTGCATGGGAGGCTTTTGTGGAGGCTTTCCAAGAGAGGTTTTTATCTTCAGCTACTAGGGAGAAGCTGAGGGATCAGTTTTGCCGGCTTAATCAGCAAGGTTTGTCTGTGGCCGAGTTTGAGGCTACATTCACTAGCTTGTCCAGGTTTGCACCTGAACTCGTGGCGTCCGAGGAACGCCGTTGCCTTGAGTTTGAGCGGAAGTTGAGGCGTGGCCTCAAGTTGAGGGTTGGTGGATCTTTTATTCGGGAGTATAGACATCTGGTGGATGCTGCAGCTCATATGGAGCTCTTGATGCAGGAGGAGGATGAGGAGAAGAATAGAGGTTCCAAAAGGAGCCAAGATGGCCAGGGTGATGGCATGAGACAGAGGGGTTATAACCCTCAGCAGTCTCAGGGTGGTGTGGCTAGATCGACCTTTCCAGTGCCGAGTGCAGGCTCGGAGAGAGGCAATCAGGGAGAGTTCACCTGTTACAAGTGTGGTCAGTTGGGCCACAAGGCTTCGGTTTGCCCACAGAAGGGTGGAGGTCAGCGAGCTGCTTCTTCTTCAGCTAGACCTCAGGGTCAGAGTTTAGGCAGGGGCCAGCCCTTATCCTGTTATCAGTGTGGACAGCCTGGGCACCTGAAGAGGTTTTGCCCACAGTTGAGTGCCACTTCAGGAGCGTCTGGTTCTAGGCAGACGCAGAGTTATCAGCCAGTTCAGTCTGTGCAGGCCTCGAAGGCCAATCCGGGAGCTTCGTCATCCCAGACTGTGTAGCAGTCGTATGCTCCTAGAGGTGAGCAGGTGGATCAGGGGCCTACAGGGCGCGTGTATGCTGTTACCGCGTAGGACCTAGTACCGGCTCCATCAGTAGTGAGAGGTACCTTTCTGTTTTGCAACTCGGTTGCTAGTGTGTTGATTGATACGGGTGCGTCTCATTCTTTTGTATCTGTTGCATTTACATCTGTGTTGGAGTTGGAGTTAGCACTATTAGCATCTCCTATTTGTGTTGTGTCACCTGTTGGGGGTGAGTTGATTTTGAAACACGGATGTAGAGGTTGTGATATAGAGGTCGCCGATCATAGGCTTCCGTTCCCTTTTGTAGTTATGCCCATGAAGGGCTTTGATGTTATTTTGGGTATGGACTGGTTATCGTCATACCGGGCAGTTATTGATTGCTACCGCCAGAGGGTCACTTGTTGTACCGTGAGCGGGGAGTGTTTCCATTTCTTGGGGGACTGGGTTGGTAATGTTTTGCCACCGGGGTATGATCCGAAAGGGCGGAGTGAGCTTAGTGGTCTACTTGCTAGCTTTATGAGTAGTGAGTGTGACGAGACCCAGATTGTGTTGCCGAGGGTGGCTTGTGAGTATTCGGATGTTTTTCCCGAGGATCTTGTTGAATTGCCACCTCACCGAGAGATAGAGTTCTCTATTGATTTAGTGCCCGGCACGGCGCCGATTTCTATGGCACCTTATCGTTTTGCCCCAGCAGAGTTGGTTGAGTTGAAAGTTCAGCTCCAGGAATTGCTAGATAAGGGCTTTATACGCCCTAGTGTTTCGCCGTAGGGAGCACCGGCCCTCTTTGCTAAAAAGAAAGATGGTGCCTTGAGATTGTGTATCGACTACCGGAAGTTGAATCGGGCTACGGTTAAAAATAAGTACCCTATGCCCCGTATAGATGATTTGTTTGACCAGTTGAAGGATTCTCGTTGTTTCTCTAAGATAGACTTGAGATTGGGTTATCACCAGTTGAGGGTCAGGGAGGAGGATATTCCAAAGACGGCATTCCGTACGCGGTATGGCCATTATGAGTTTCTGGTAATGCCATTTGGGCTTACCAATGCACCGGCAGTCTTTATGGACTTGATGAACCGGATCTTCCGGGAATTCTTGGATCGTTTTGTAGTCGTTTTCGTGGACAACATTCTGATTTATTCACCTTCAGAGGAGGAGCATGAGGCACACTTGAGGGTGGTGCTTGAGTTGCTTAGAGCCCATAGGCTGTATGCCAAGTTTGGGAAGTGTGAGTTCTGGCTAGGGGAAGTCAAATTCTTAGGCCATGTGGTATCTGGGGAAGGAGTGTCTGTTGATACATCCAAGGTAGAGGCAGTGCAGGATTGGGCACAGCCTACGAGTGTGTTTGAAATCCGCAGTTTTCTGGGATTAGCTGGTAGTTATTTACCCGTCGGTTTGTGAAGGATTTCTCCAGGTTAGCTTCACCGTTGACTAAACTGACTCGGAAGGGAGTCAAGTTTGTATGGAGTGAGACTTGTGAAAAGTCGTTCCAAGAGCTGAAAGTTAGATTGACCACCGCTCCAGTTTTGATTATTCCGGAGAGAAGGTTGGGTTATGCGGTTTATTGTGATGCCTCACGAGAGGGTTTGGGTTGTGTGTTGATGCAAGAGGGAAAGTGGTAGCTTATGGCTCACGCCAGTTGAAAATTCACGAGAAGAATTACCCTACACACGACCTAGAGTTAGCAGCAGTGATCTTTGCCTTGAAAATCTGGAGGCACTACCTTTATGGTGAGAGATTCAAGGTGTTCTCGGATCATAAGAGTCTGAAATATCTGTTTACACAGAAAGACTTGAACTTGAGGCAAAGGAGGTGGATGGAGTTTATCGAGGATTACGACTTTGAGTTGCATTATCATCCGGGGAAGGCCAATGTTGTGGCCGATGCCCTTAGCAGGAAATCCATAGGTGATGTAGCTTGTATAGCCATCCGGGAATGGGAGATGTTGGGGGAACTTGGCGAGTTTGATTTGCTTCTGGGCGAATCCGTTGAAGCTGCGGCTTTGTTTTCTGTTGTTGCGCAGCCCTACACTTGTGACTCGAGTGTTAAAGGCACAGAGAGGTGACCTTGAGGTAGAATCCCTCCGAGAGAAAATCTCCAGTGGAAAGGTTGATAAGGGTTTGGCGGTGTATCCCCATCTGAGTGTGAGATACCGAGACCGTTTGTTTGTGCCGGAGTCTTGCCGAGAGGAAGTACTCCGAGACTTTCATCATTCGCGCCTTGCGGTGCATCCGGGAGGTACTAAGATGTATCGGGATTTGGGTCGCCAGTTTTGGTGGCGGGGTTTGAAGAGAGACGTGGCAGTTTTCGTGTGTAAGTGCCTTACTTGTCAGCAAGTGAAGGCCGAACATCAGAGGCCAGCGGGTTTGTTACAACCCTTGCCTATTGCCGAGTGGAAGTGGGAGCATGTCACTATGGACTTCGTTGTAGGTCTTCCGAGGACTCAGCGGGGTAGTGATGCTATTTGGGTGGTTGTAGACCGGTTGACTAAGTCAGCGCACTTCATTCCTATACGCGTGAGAGATTCGGTAGATCATCTTGCCGACTTGTATATTCGGGACATAATGAGATTGCACGGGGTCCCAGTGACGATCGTCTCAGATAGAGATCCTCGTTTTACTGCTAGGTTGTGGCAGAGTTTGCAGAGTGCCTTGGGCACCAAGTTGACCTTTAGTACGGCTTATCACCCCTCAGACTGACGGGCAGTCCGATCGTACTATTCAGATCCTCGAGGATATGCTTCGGGGTTGTGTCCTGGACTTTAGTGGGACGTGGGAGAGGCACTTGCCCTTGGTGGAGTTTGCCTACAACACCAGTTTTCAGTCTAGCATCGGTATGGCACCGTTTGAGGCCTTGTATGGCCGACCGTGTAGGTCTCCCAGTCTGTTGGGCCGAGGTGGGTGATGCACCCTTGTTGGGTCCGGAGTTGGTTAGAGAGACGACGGAGAAAGTTGAGCTTATCCGTAGGAGGCTTGTTACAGCCTAGAGTCGCCAAAAGAGTTATGCCGACCGTAGGATAAGGCCTTTGGCGTTTGAGGTAGGTGATCATGTTTTCTTGAAGATATCACCTAGACGAGGTTTGATGAGGTTTGGGAAGAGTGGGAAGTTGTTATCCCCTCGGTTTATCGGTCCCTTTGAGATCCTTGAGAGGATTGGGGAGGTTGCTTATCGCTTGGCTTTACCGCCGCAGTTGTCCGGAGTGCATGACGTGTTTCATGTGAGTATGCTTCGGAAATATGAGCCGGATCCGTCCCACGTGTTAGATTGGACCGACTTAGAGGTAGATGAGGATGCCTCGTATGAGGAGAGACCGGTTCGGGTCTTGGATAGGCGGGATCAAGTCCTGCGTGGCAAGACCATCCTTTAGTGAAGGTTTTGTGGAAACATCACAGAGTGGAGAAGGCCACTTGGGAACGTGAGTTGGAAGTCCGCGAGAAATATCCGGACTTGTTTGTTGATGTGTAATCATGTATTGAAAAATTTTGTTGTAAAATTGAACCTATAGAGTATTGAATATACTTTAGGTTGTAAGACATGGTATATGTTTTGGTTTATGGAGGTGTATTTTGAAACTTTCCTTATTATGGAAGTTTAATGTAACATTGTATATGTTAAAGTATTGT